>PVJA010011799.1:0-53657 GCA_004027025.1 Myocastor coypus
TTTTTTTTTTTTTCTAAGCAACATCAATAGGGAGGTGGGTCATGCCCACACACTGTACTCTGTAGAATGATTGTGAGGACAATATGCAATATGTCAACTTTCAAAGAAAAGAAAGGGGAAAAGAAAAAAAAAGTAATGTGGATTTAGAAAGGTTAATGTTTAATTGTTTGATCAATCTTATATACCTATATGTATTAATTTAAACTGATCTGATGATGAAAATATGTAATATAACCATTGTTAAATTTAAACAATAAAAAATTGAAAAAAAAAAAAAAGAAAGAAAGAAAAGGAAGTAATCAGTTGGAAGATTTTCCTTAGCCAGAGCTCTGGGGGTTTAGCAATTAATTCCCTGTGGGGTAGATGGGATGGCTCCTAGCTTTTTAGATAAATGGTGAAGACTTTGACCAAAGAAGACAGATGGCTTGGGGAACACACGAGTGAGGGCACTACAGGGACTTACGAGAACAGCACCACATCCATTTTCCAATAATCAATCTTTGGAAAACAATGAGCAGCTATATATCAGACCATTGTCAAGGAGCATGGAGGAAGCCAGCAGCTTAAAGCACAGCAGGACAGCGCCTAGCGGACAATTATCAAGGACAAATCCAATTGGACCAACTTCCTTTTCAGAAGCGATCGTAAAGAAAAATAACCAGAATATGCACATGATAAATTAGTCATGAGAACAGTAAAAAGCGGTCTAAAAGGCCTTGGAGGAAGCTCTGTGTATCCTCAGAGTTCTGGGGCTTCTGAAACAAGTGCTAAATGAAATACTTTGACCTCTTTCTTTTTCCTTCCCTAAATATTATAGTCACATGTCCCCAAACAGTTGTAGCTTCCAGTTTGGTGACACATGTGGCCCAGAGTCCAGCCTTGTCAGGACAAAGCATCTTCCAGACAAATCAAAAAAGAAGTAAGTATCGGTGCGGTTACACAAATGAATGCCAGTTGTCTAGAAAAACAAGCTTGCTGTCATCTGGGGACACATCATTTTTAGAAACAATGACCCATTTGGCAGGCCACACATGTTCCTGTCTCCACAAGCGTTCCAACATTCCAAGACTTACTTTATTTAGGGTTGGGATTTTCATAAATCTTTGGCAAAGCAAGTGTGGAATCGTAATTCCATTAGTATTCCTCATTCCTCTCACGCCGTCATTTTCTTTCCTCCTTGTATCTTTGGTTACCGACCCTGGCTTCACTGCCTTGGAGACCTGGCCTGGGCACCTCCTATCAGATGGCAGCAGGATGGAATGGCTAATTATTGAGCTTGAACAGCTGTCCTAGAAGGCCTATTTAACAGTGCTGGTGCACAGGCTTTTGAAAGCAGCCTTTGTGACATGAAGGAGGTGCTTTTCTTTACTAGAAAATATCTTAGTTTGGAGCAGTCAACATCTGAATTGATGTACAACATTAAGCTCCATATTTTTGCTGATTCAATTGACCGCTTAGTGATTCTGTGGAGTTTTCAAAAAGCTAGCGAGGTAGATGTTCTGGGGCCTGAAAAATATTCTGCCTGTCTTCAAATATCTGACTCCTGATTGAATTCGGACACTTCAACTACTTCTCTGAGCATGCTGTGGGGTGTTCTAGGATGTCTGAATTCTCCAAGCTAAAACAAAGGCTACTGGAGAATCTCTGGCATATATATCTTGGTTTGAGTCCATTCTGGGAGCTAACAGTTTTTCCTTTGAAAAGAGAGTTTGGACTAAGTCTGTTCAGAAGGAACAGGGGCACAGCAGAGGGGTGAGCTTGTCTAAGAAGAGCTCTTTGTCAGGGAAGTGTAGCAAGCAGCAGAGCCTCTGGGAGCAAAGGGTCCTTGTCTTCAAGGAAGGGCTCTGACTTCTTCTTTTTTTTAGGACTTTGACTTCTGAACCCTTCTGTCTTCCCTATCCTCGTTCTTGGGGCTTTCTCCAACATCAATTTGCTCTTTGTTCGTGTTTGTCAGTTAACCCCATTTCAATTATAGGATGATGGTTTCTCCTTTCCCTATTTTGGGGTCTTTAGATACAAACACTCATAATTTCCCTGTTTTAAAGTAAATAGCTACATATATTCTTTTTAATTTTTTAAGCAATATATTTTTAAAAATTTCACCCAGACTCACTGTTTCAGTTTTAACTGGATTGATATGAAATGTAATGTTTGACAGCATTACTGTAACACAAAGCAATGAGAATATACATCTTAGTCTTCATTTATAGATCCCATTCAAGACAAACCTCACTTATTCACTCACAATCCTCAAATTATTGCTCATTTGACCTCATTGAATCACAAATTTAAGCAAAACAAATCATTACTGCCTGAAAAGTTAGTTTTCAAATATTTATTTGTGCCAAGCAATAATTATGAAAAGGATAGCTCTCCTTAATAATTTAATGAAATAAATGTGATCTCATACATCCTTTAAAAAAATCTAAGATGAATCTTGTTTTCAGTTTATATGTTTGAATTAAAATGAAAAACATTTTGCTTATATTTATCTAAGAAGAATTAAGTTCAATTTTCAACATGCATAAATATTTAAGAAAAAGCATGATGGATGATAGTTTGAACTCCGTCAGTTAAAATGTGTTTCTAAGTTTATAGGTCCCCTCAATAAAACTGATGAAATAGTTACATGAAGAAACAAACTCTTTTGAACTACTGTGAAATTTAAAATGAAAAATATAGATGCAATGTACTGTATGGAAATGTACGTTGCATTTTTATGGTGAATGAACTACTTTCTCACACTTCAAGGGTCAGCAAGGGCAAATGCTCTGAGCACTATAGAGAAAGGGAGAGGGGAAAAGCCATTCCAGAATGGCTGACGGGACAGAGGGCTCATTGATCCATAAAGCCTACCGTCTCCTGGTGCTACGCCCTATAGCATGAGCATCCTTTCTGACCCCTGTATTCCTGGGTGGGTTAAACCCACAAAAGTGCTTGGCACGGAGGGGAAGCCCAAAGCACACATCTGACCACAGGATCAGGGCTAAGAAGTTCAAGCATGCACGTGGGCACTCAGACTTACCTCCTTGCTGTCCCTCCAGGTGTGAAGATGACCCGGGGACCCCTGATACCTTCTAGCGCATGCTCTTTTGCTTTCTCAGAAACGTGTTTTCATTTAGGGGCAATTGAAAGCAACCTAAAGATTGTACCTCTTTTCCTTGCTGCCATTTAGGAATGCCAGAAGGACTTTACAGTGTCCTGTAAAAACAGCCTGTTAAAGTCAACTAGTGTGTTTAATATTTTGTTCTTTCTTTCTAGTGTTTGGAGTGCAGATGAAATGCCTGGAGCTCTGGCTGCCATCTGGAATTAGGAGGTAAGCTTGAGAAGGAAATGGAAGCCAAAAGGGGGAACAGGTTGAGTGCGCTTCTAAGGACTTGTTGCTTTTGGATCATCCTAGATCATCCTGTGGGTTGTGGCCCCGGCAGCGGTCGAACGAATACATAATGCATATCAGGTATTTACATTCCTAATCATAACTGTAGCAAAATTATAGTTTTGAAGTAGCTACCAAAATTATTTTTTGGTTTGGGGTCACCGCAACATGAGGAACTGTATTACGGGGTCACGGCATTAGAAACGTTGAGAAACACTGTCCTAGATTCACCCTACATTTCTCAGATAAATGAGCAAAACAAACTTCTGCCTTTTAAAAGTCGCCGTCTGGGGGCTGGTCAGATAGTTCCACTGATTAAAGCACTTACTTAGACGCAGGGGCTGGGAATTCAATGCCTGGCCTGCTATGCCAGCCCCACCTTGGGGTGCACAGAAACAGCGATTGAACCTGGGCCTGGGGGCATGCACCTATAATCCCAGCTCTTGGGAGGCTGAAAACAGGAGAATCACTACGAGTCTGCTCTGCGTAGTGAGACTCTGTAGATCCTGTGCTAAATTAAAAAAAAATAAAAGTCACAGCTTTTATGGGCTCTATACCACATAAGTGCGATTGAAAGTATTTTGGTGAGGAAATGTTACTTCTGCTTTTCTGTCGCTGGAAAAAGTCTGACCGGCTGTGCCTTTCCTTATAAGCCATGTGCATGATGGGACCCGGTCAGCCCGAGCCACACGTGACAGGACGTGATCAGGATGACGTTGTTACCGCTTAGTGAAAGTGTTGCCGGTCAAATATTTTAAACACGATTATCCTACAGGCAGTCCCCACCACTGCAAGCTGCGTATGTCCCGTTAGCCTCGTTATACCAATAAGGAAAGTGAGAAGCTTGGGGTGACTTTCACGTGGCAGAGCTGGGAACTGACCGCTAACGTGAAGTTGGCATCCCACGCACAGGTGCGTGAGCTCTGCTGAAGGAGCTGGCGTCAACCCAGCTTTCCCTCACAGGCACAGTGAACAGTGCCTGTTCACTGTTTTCCTTGCCATCAATCCTCTCTTACCCAAGAAGAAAACCCTACAAGCTAGAATGCGCACAAATGCACCCGTTCTTCATGCTATCTCAGCCGATTTAAGCACAGAGCACTAGAGACATGGCAGTTTAAAGATGCACCCCTGAACCTAGCATGGCAAACATTTGTGTGGGTGAGAGGTGCGACGCAGGCTGGGCTCAGCTGCAGCGCGTGTCATATCCCGGAAATCCAGCCAACAGCTGAGCACCTGTCTCTCCAGAATCCAGTGGAGGCCTGTGGAGGGCCATGGAGCACACCCTCGTAAGGAAGCAATGCAGGAAGGCTGCGCAAAACCCACCCGAGAGGGGAAACTCCTCGGGTCTATTCTGTCTTCCAGTTACAGAAGGCGACGTTTTTTCTTACTTTAAGATAAAATACTGGATGGCGTCCTGGACAATGACACCAATACTCTCTACCCTTCTGTTGTGGTTGCTGTTGCTCTTGCCATTTTTACTGCTATCTAGTGAGCAGCAGCACCAGGATATAGAGAGGGCCGGTGACTTCAATTGGACAGAGCCCCTGTAGCAGACAGAGTATTGTAAGTTATGAGCTAGGATGAACATGAACAGTAGGAATTTAGATTTCAAACAGTGGTGCAGTGGATACTGCTTTGCCTGCATCTTCCTTACTTTGAACTCTATAACCCATCGTTCTTGTGACCTTCTGAAGCAGTGCTCAACATCCTCTTGTGAGTACCTGCTGAAGCGGTGACCAAAGGCACAGTGAAAGCTGTGGCCGGGTTCTCTCCAGTGAAAAGACACCAGAAGGTGTCCTCCCCTCACCACTCATGGCATCTGGCACCACATGGCTTCTGGCTGCTCCCCAAGCCAAAACGACCTAAGCAGCAAATGCTGTCATTCCACCAGGACACCAGGACAGCCATGACAGCACAATTAAGACACTCACGAAAGAGGACTTCCAGAGGTGCCTCGGAAAGTGGCAAAAGCAACGCGATACGTGAGGGGGAATGTTTGGAGGGGAAGGAATAGCAATGCATATTTAACTGTAATACTCTTTCAAAAAATTAAACATTGGCCATATTTTTCAATCATATCTCTTATGGTCCAGAAAAAAACAAACAAGAAGCAACAACCTCTAAATGGCAAAGGTCTGTAACGTCAAGTGCTTATCCTGCACTCGTGCTTTCTGCCTACTGGAGGCTATTTAGGGGCTAGCTAGGTGTCTTCTTCACCTCAGAACCCATGTTGATGAAGAAAGAGACCCTTTTCCAAGCTATGACTTCTCTAGCATGGTTAGAGTGAGCCACAGAATTGCTGGGTCCACGCTGCTTCTGTCCACCTCTCGGCCGGTTAAGCAAGACACATGGCTCAACTCTGACATAGGGAAAAGTGTGCTTCTACATGGGACCACCACAGAGAAAAAAATGAAAAGTGACATAAAGGTAGTAACTGGGGTGGGGATATAGCTCAGCGGCACAGCACCTGCCTGTCAAGTGCGAGGTCATGAACTGAATTTCCACTACAAGCAAACATAAATAAACAAAAAACTAGAAAAATCCCAGGTGTACCAATCTACTTTTGCAAAAACATTTTTAAAAATCTGTATTACTCCAGCTAGACTGAGCTACTCAGTCTCTCCAAGTGATCAGGGTTCACTCAGGTTTGAGCTTCACGCATGTGATTTTCTCTTTCTGGAAGTGCTCTCTCCTCATTCTCCACAGGTCCAATGCTTCCAGAACTTTCCTGCCCCTACCTGAATCAGACATCTTCTTACAAGCCTTGCCTGGCTCTCATTCTATCATATTCCTGGGCATTTCCACAGTTGACAGTGTAGATGTGCTTATAACTACACATACGTGATGGTCTTCCCTTATTTCCTTCATGGAAGGCATAGAGCATATTTAGTTCCTCTGACATAAAACCGGGCAACAGCAGCCAATCCATCCTGCTAAGCAAACATGAGTGTCCTGTCACACAATCTATTACTGGTATGTTTTAAGGAAATGTAACATAGAGAAGTAAAGATCCCTAAACGTTCTTTGCGAGACAAGGGAGCGTGCCAGCTTGGGTGTGCGGCCAGCTGCGTCCTCTGCTGCCCACAAGGCCACATGAGATCTGTCAGTAGTGACACAACAGGTTCCCAGGAGAATGTGGGGAAAGGCAGGAAGCACTGATAGGAACTTAAGATATTGACGATTGCTTCCGAGAGGCAAATGAGTGCTTTTAATTTAAAAGTGAAGTTTTTTGGCTCAGATCTTGATAGATTAGAGTTATTATTTTTCTGCTTCTTTTTCCTCATCATTGCTACCTCTTCTCCATTAACAGGAAAATGTGTTTTGCTAAATGCAGTACACAGAAAAAGCATTAATTTCTTTGGGTTAGGGTACAACAGATTCACTTAAAATGTATGATGGATACAAATATACATGTACACATGCCAGAGCTGGAGCTGGCAAATATTATGAGCAGTGCATCCCTGTGTATAATTAACACATTTTGAAGATCACTCAGCCAAAGAGAGATCAAAGGAAATATGAAAGATATCGGGATAATTATGGGCAGAACACTTCTAAACAGAGAGCTAGAACAGAAAGTGCCAGATGAAATGGCAGAGCAAGTCACCAGCAATGTTTTGATGCCTTTTTCAAAACCTAATCTGCATTTCTGTACCCTGGCTCCACAACAGAATTACCCAAAAAGCTTTTTAAAAGAACGAAGCATTAAATTAACTCCAGACAATGAGAATGGGACAGTTCAAAAACACACCTCAGATGCATATGACGTTCAGCTAAGGATGAGAAGTGCCAATGGGAATAATCAGTCATATGGTAGTTGACTTTGGAAAGTTGACTCGTGTCTAACAACAAAGAGGACTGAACCTCGCTTGGCCTTGTGTATGGCTAGAGGTCAAAGCTGAGAAAATGTTTGTATCTTGTGAAGCTCTAAGATACACTGCTTCTAAAAGGCCTGCTGATGGCCGCTTGGGTTGAGAGTCCAACCATTTCTGGCACCAAAAGAGGAAAAGGGCACAATGCAAAGTCTTTAGGATAGGTTGTGTCTACTGTCCTTGCTGGCGAGAGGAGGATGGCAGGCTCGCCACATGGACACAGAACAGCACTGGAAAGCCAGAAATGCCATGTAAGGATTTCTCACACACACACACACACACACACACACACACACACACACACACACACGTAGAGTTTCCAGCCTGGACTACAGAGTGAAAAGCAATAATACACATGCACACATGTTGTGTAGTGTTTCCTTCTACCTTCCACATGCGCAATTTTCATAAAAACATGTACAAAGTTTGCCTTGAATGCTTTTCACTGCTGCACATATTTCCTTTTTTTTCCTCTTTCAATAATTCTTTGATAGCTCATCACAGTGCCTGCAAGTACTTTACAAATATGCAAGTACTTGAAAGTTTTCATGCTATAATCTACCTTGTATAAAGTCATGAAGTCCCTTGTACTGCATATGAGCACACATAAGTAGTGCTGTAATCATGATAGCTAATGCAATTTTTAGACATTATTGTTTGTTCTTTTCACAAATTTAAATTTGGTGCATGTTAGAGAAGCTAGAAGCCCTTGGAAACCAGCTAGTTGCGCTAAGTGTATCTTGTGACTGATATTAGAATGTATTTATTTTCAACATTAGAATCATTACCATCTGACCAGTTGCCCTTCTCTATTTTTAATATGACACAATTAATAGATTTGTTTATGTACGTCACTTGAAGACAAGGGTAGGGCTAGTTTAAGAAGATAGATTGAAAATGAAGAACCAAGGTACAATACCTTCTCAGTGTGTCTTCAGGCTTTTGCAGGGCTCTCAATCTCTGCTTCAGGTCCTGGGCATCAGACCTCAAAGTTGTTACTAAAGACTGCCATTGACATCACAACAACATTGCATATGCTTTTTTGTCTGTACTTCATTTGCTCAAAGTAACATTTTCCTTAGATTTTTTTCTTATATAATTTTAGAAGTCCTGTTCATTTTATCCAGTAGGAAGCTAGTTTCTTGGAGAAGAGTTGACATGAATATTGCCTCAGAGTTGTCTAACAAGGACAGCAAAATAGGGTTTAGTTGTCTGGATGTGGGCCAAATTCTAACAGAATGTAATGGAAAGAATGGCAAAGAAAGTAACCAACTTATTCCTCCACTAGAACTGTACAGAATAACGACGACACAATTCCTCATGGAAAAGAAGGTGCTGAGAAGATTGGAGAATGGATGGTGGGCAGCTAAGAACCAACACGGTCTCCTTTCATACTTCCTAGTTTTGTGATAGATTATAATACCTGCTGCTTATCATCAAGAGCTTACTGCTAAAGCAAAAGAAAAAAAATGTTAAAATAAAATTACAGGTAAAACATATTGATAGCTTTAAGCTAAAAAATGAACCAAGTAAAATCGAAATGAAGATAAACTTGCCCTGGGATTGGAGGAGGTCTACCTCACTGCAACTTCACGAAGCTTTGCTTGGTTTTCTTTCCTCTGTGCTGCCTACTACGTAACTCTGCAAGAACTTAGTGAGGGAAGTGTGTCACTGTGCCACCAATTTCTTTGGCTGGTTGGGCCCATTACATGATCCTGTAATTCATCTATATTTATTTTCAAACCATAAGGATACAGTTTTAAAGGCTTATGTCCAGTGGAGCGTGGACAAGACCTGACTTGGAAGAGCACTCTAGGTGCAGAAAGTAGGTGCAGAGAGGCATAGAATGTCCATTACTGAGGGGATCAGAGCGGCTCTAACTCCAAGAGAAGGACAAACAGCGAAGGCATATGACAAAACCATGCAGTCTTATGGTAATCACATCCATGCTGCTTTGGGATGCTGTGGCTTTTAAGCTCCTGATTCCAGCCTGTTCCCAAGGCATACACTGCCCATGCACCAGGATACCCCTTCCCACTGCTGACTGCAGAGAACGATACCCACTGCTCTGGATCTTCTAAGTCATCTACTACAGCTCTTCTCATGATCATTCTCAGACTTGAGCTAGGTCTCTAAGGCATGTGAGAGTTTTGCTTCAAGAGTGTTGGTCCCACAACTGACATCCTCTTCTTTAATTCCCAGTGACCTTGTCAGTCTTTCAAACACAACTCCATCATTTCCTATTTCAAGATGTCCTATATCCCATTTCTTATTTCTCAGACATTCTTTAGCTTCTTGCATACAAGTAATCTTTTTCCCATCCTGAGGCTATTTTTGTCTCTTTCTTTGCCAACTTTCTGAACTTCCCCACCTGAATTAAATATTTTAGCCCTCTGGGACATTTTATATTATTTTTTTCTGTTCTAACTTCCATTATAACTTAGTGCTCATATATTTATAAGCCCTTCAATAGACTTGCTGCCATTTGAGGAAAGAAGAAATATGTTTCACCTTCTTTCTGTTTGCCCTACTTTGAGCACAGATTTGGTCCAATTGCATTTTCAATTATTGATGGAATAAACAGATGTTTTGTGGTCTCTTCTTTTGAGAAAGTAGTGGCCTTTTGAATCAATGTTATGTTTTCCTTTCTTATAAATGGCTCATATTTTGGGAATCATATGTACAATATTTGGTTTACCTTCACTTGAAATACTAAATGGATGTTTGTCGTTTCACTTATTTCCTCTTCCTTTGACCTAATTAGTATATTTGTCTTTATAAATGTAAATTAAAGTCTTATGCCATTTAGGGAAGCTGTGATTAATAAAAACCCTTGTGCTCTGAAAGGAATATTCATATTTATTACTTGCATTATATATAATTCTGTTTATTTTAGCAACTTTTTTTTTACAGTTTTGAATCTCATTGACTAGATATCCATTTTCAGCCTCAACTCATCATATAGTATTCACAAGAGTGTTTTGTTTAAAAATGCACAAAGGTATCTTATTAAATAATGTCACAAACATGAAGTTCATTATTATGCAAATGCCATCCTTGCAACAGATTTGTTAATTGCAACTCATTTGCATAATTAATGAACTCCCAAATGAATTATGCCTTTGCAGATTTGTGCAGCATTGTTTTAAAATAAATTATAAAATACATGTCAAAAGAAGAGTGCTTTCTGGGTTCCCATAGCATTGTTTGAAAATTAATTACCAAACGCTTGTCAAATTAAAATGAGTTTGTAGTTTTTACAATGTTATTTTAAAATTAATCACAAAATAAAATGTCACTGCATTGAAATAAACAACTTGTTATTTTTTCTAGAAGGGATCACAGAAAATAGCACTTTAACTACAATTACATTGTTTTACATAGAGATTCTAGTGTTTTATTCGTTTCATCTTTACCTTGTGACATAACTAAGTTGGTAGTTGTTAGCATGTTAATGTTTTGGTAAATTGAGATTTAATTTAATGTTATTAGGTAGCTTATTTTATACAGCTGATGACTACTGTATTGTATATGAACCCAGAGTGAATTTGTTCATAATAAACTGGAGTTTAAGAAAGTATTCAAGGTCACTTAGATCTGTTGTGACTGCCCAGAATTTTAAAGGTTCATTGTAGTGGAATTTTGACAGCTGCCAGTTAAAGGTGATTAAGAGTCAAGTTTGAATCTTTCTCCTATTCTGGCTGGTAAAGGGCTATGATTCCTTTCTTTGTTACAAAAGGGATTTTGGCCCTATTACTATTTTCTTCATCCTATGGACAGTCTCTGCTCTATCCATCACTCAAGTTCTTCCCCTGTCTTGGGGTTCACAGAGAGATCTCACCCCGCAGGAAACTGGGAAGGAAACACCACTATACCCCCACCACTGTTCAACCATAATGACTTTGAAAACTACAGATTTTACAAAGAATTTGCAGGAGTTCAGGTTGCCAACCAAACACCTTTTGAAACATTAAGAAATAATAATAATAATAATAATAATAATAATAATAATGCTCATGTGAGAAGAGTTACTTTATTTTTTAAACAAACAAAAAACCCCAAAACAATAGTATCCACTCTTCACTCACCTTTCCCTCTCTTTATTCTTGAAACAAAACCAGTTGTAACTGACATTCTATTTTGTCAGATCTCTATCCTGGAAAGTAAATTTAAGGGGAAAGTCTTTGTTTAGCCTGAAACTATACAAAGCGATACCAACTAGTAATTCTTAAGTAAGATAAAGAAGCATGTTACTACTGTTTTTATCCTACATATTGCTGCCTTTCTAAACCAGCGTAGGGTACTCAGTGCTGCCCTTTCAGTAAACTGCTAAGCATACAGTAGCAGCCCTTTCTAAAGAGGCAGTGGCTTTCACATCGCATATCTGCCATGTAAATAGTAATCCAAGCGGTTCATTCAGATACATGGGGTTTACCTTTGGTCATTTCCTATTTCAACCTGGCATAAATATTAAAGACTTGGACCATATTTTCTTTTTATAACCAATTGAAAAGCAGCTCCTGTTCTCCAAGCTTTAATACAACTGTGTAAATATCCTCCACTTTAAGTCCCTAGGACACTCCAACTTGAGTTGTCTTCTGAAACTGGGCATCTTTGTCTTGTAAGTACAGAACAATAAGGCCTCCAATATGGTGAAACCAACTCATGACTAAAAATTTTAGTGACTCAGTAAGCACACACTAAAAGCATAGGTTAATCTGTACAGAAGGAAGGATATTTTATTATGGGCATCATTTATGCTGAGAAGGTTCCCAGCGAATTGAAAAAGAAAAGTACTGAGAGATCCTGATCCATAGTTCATGTTCTTAGTGGCCTGTGCTCTGTGAAGCAGCTGCTGGTCTTCTGTTCTTTGGGAAAAATACACACGGAAGAAAACAAGAGTAAAGAAAGCCACAGTCTTTACTGACCGAACATACACCTCTTGTGATGCTGCTTTGGGAAGTTTACTCATCTACTTTTAACTAATCTCTAGGAACACTGGCATTTGAAACGCTGTTCCCTTCTGTATCTCAGTATGCAGACTCCAGAGAGCTGGTACAGCACCTATCCTATGAAATGACTTAGCATCAGTTTTTTAAATTAGAAATCAGCGTTTTGGGCCCAGCGGGATGGCTCAGTGGTCTAAAGCACCAGCTTGGGAAAGCTTGGGCAACTTCAGGGACCACGGTTCGATCCCGGCACCACATGCTGAGCCAGCCCTGCCCTCGGGGCGGGCTGAGCCGGCCATAAAAATGAGTGAATAAACAAAGGTTAAAAAAAAAAAGAGTTAATAGATGGGGCCCAGCAGGATGGCTCAGTGATCTAAAGCACCTGCAGGCGGCTGCAGGGACTGCGGTACAATCCCCGGCACCACATGCTGTGCCAGCCCTGCCCTCAGGGAAATAAATAAACAAACAAAAGTTCTGAAACAAGAAAAAAAATAAAAAATAAATTTAAAAAAAGAGTTAATAGAAGCCTGGTGTGGTGGCGCACGCCTATAATCCCAGCACTCGGGAGGCTGAGGCAGGAGGATCGGTGTGAGTTTGAGACCAGCCTGGCTATAAAAGTGAGCCCAGGGCCAGCCTGAACTGCATAGCAAGACCCTGTCTCAAAAAGACCAAAAAATAAAATAAAATAAAATAAAAATCAGCGTTTTGTTTTTCTCACAAAATGATTCTATTACATTCTTCTATTTTTACTTTAAAACAGCCAATTAACAAAAGTTGTACATTTTCAATGTGTATCACACAGTTTGATAGATACATGTATATATGTATATATATATAGTATATATGCTATATATCTTCATATGTGTAGTGTAATGATAATGACAATTACGTTAATACATCCATCACTATCCATAGTTGTATCTGTGGGCATGTGTGGTACATGTATGTAGGGGGTAGGGTTAGGACTTAAAATATGTTCTCTCACCAAATTTCAAAACAATAATGTATTAGTAAAAACTGTAGCTAACAGAAGAAAATGTACTGCATACACATACATGCATGCATACACATAAACAATGAAATATTATTTAGTCACCAGAAATAAGAGAAGGAAATCACCATAATATGCGTAAATCTGAAGAACATTGTGCAAAGTGGACGAGAAGCAGAGAGACGAAAACAGTACCACAGAACAACATTTATGTATGGGATCTAAAAGCCAAGCACTCTATGTGATGACACAAGCTATAACTGCAGTACTCTGACAGGTAAGGCAAAAAGATTGGAAGCCCATCGCCAGCACTTTGGTTGCTTGATCAGATTTGGAAAGAAAGAAGACAAGAAAGACAGCAAAGCAAAACAAAGCAAGACTAGCAGTGTCCAAACGCCTTGGGTTTAATTCTCAGGATTAAAAAAAAATAATAATAATAAAAGATCTGAGAGTTTGGGGAAATGTATGTTAAAAGTGTGTGCAAACTTTCAGTTATAAAATGAGGAAGTTGGAGATCTAATCTCTAATCTCAGGGCATTTTAAAATGAGTTATAATGTCAGTTGACATAGATTGTGATATGTCCTGGATTGAAAAAGAGAGAGAGGAATTTCTGTGTTAAATTCTCTTGGAAGCATTGTCAAGCCCTTTTCAAAGGGAATCGTTTTTTTTTTTTTTTTTTTCCTGGAGTGTTTGTAGATTTTCTGAACTTGTTCCTTGAAAGACAAAATCTATCCATCACTTTTTTTTTTTTGAAACATTTATCAGGAAGAGCTAAGTTCAACTGTAGTTTGTAAACCAAATGCTTCCTTCAAGTTACATTAAAAAATCTCATATGATTCTGTTTGTCCAAAAATTTTCTTGTCTCATTTCTAGTATAATTTCTAGGTTACTCTATTCCAAAGCATATACTGAACATATACTTCAAATGACAAGATGGAACAGGTCCTCCTTCTATAACCAGTGCTTCTTTCATATTATCAATGAGCATAAATATATCTTTTCAAAATTACTTTTGGAAAATAAAGTATCTTATTTCAGTAATAGAAAATATTTTCACCTATGGGGTTTTTATATTAAAAAAACTGTACTTAGCCACTAAAATTATGTTTCTGATGAACGGAGCTTTCTACAAATTGCTAAGTGTTATACAGACAAAATAATCAAATTACGTGGTTTTTACTGATTTGCATTGGATATTTACCTTATAGAGATGCACAGAAAAAAAATAATAGGGAGTCTGTGACCTTGGTATTTCCTCAGCATTTAATTTGCTTTATTTTCTAATTTGTGTAAGCACCGGTATTCCTTTCTGAATGATAACTTGTGACTTCAAGTTACACTTACTGAATATTCATACATATAATTTCAGATGTTTCTTCCCTAGAGTTCAAGTTGAAACGTATTGTTGATGTATGTCCACTGTGACATGCTATGGCATTCTTTTGCAGTTATTTTTAATTAGATATAAAATATTAATCCATTTGAGTTTGTGCGTAGAATTAGCAACAGCAGAGGAAAGTTCATCGTGAAGAGAAAGTAGAAGTGGGGAGAGGAAAGACAGGCCCCTTGTGCAGCTTGGAGACAAACAGACGAGAGATAACCAAAAAGTGTCCCCGGGTGCTCCAGCCCCATCGAACCTGGTCTGGAACACATCGAAGTCAGCTGACCCACCTGGCCTCCTGAGGCCTTGTGAAAGGAAAATGCTGTGAAGCTGGTGTAGATTTGGTGATGGCCCTGTGAGGAAGCCTAGCACCCTGCTTCACAGGTTAAGGTGGAGACAGAATGTGACACAAGTTCCTTACAGACCATCTCAGTCCAGCTTCTTCCTTGATCACATTCTCTAGTGGTCCTAAGTGCTTTATATTTAGAGAGTCCCATGTAATTCTGAGTGGCAGATTTCTTACAGGTCATGTTAAATTCTTGGCTTTTACCAAGTTACTTTACCTATTTGATTGTTGTTTTCACTTCTCTTCATTAAAGACAGAAATTTTTCTCCTCCCACAAATGCAATATACATTTACTTTATGTTCTATATCACTGGCTCTGACCTACATTTTTACAATAAAGAAAGTACCTAGTTGCCATTCTATGAAGCAACTACTAAGCAAAATAGACCTTTATTGGTTCTTATGAATAAATGCTCTTCCTCCACATCAGTGTTAAGTGCTTTGTACCCTCTCTCAGTTGCGGGACCTCTATGTGGTAACTGTTATCATGTTAACCTTTAAGAGAAAAAAATCTGGTCTTGGAAATTTAGGAACCTTGGACAAACTCATCAGTTAGTCAGGCAGGTAACGGTGTAGCTTTGTTATCGGTGTTGTGTTACTCTGAGAAAACAATCATAGTGAGCTGCTGAAAACACTACTACGTTGGCGACTGCTTCTCAGAGCCCTTCTTAACTTCAGCATTTCAAAATATTTTAGGTATATATATATATATTGAAATATTGGGTTGGGCCAGATAGGTCAGTGGATTAAAGCACCTACCTGCTAAGGCAGAGCGCAGAGGCTGGGGTTTGATAAAACAGCGAGAGTTTGGATGTGGCGGTGCGTGCCTGTAATCCAAGCGCTTTGGGAGGTTGAAAATAAGAAGGATCACTATGAGCCTGATCTATGCAAGGAGATCCTGTGGACCCTGTGTCCTAAATACAGAAATCATGTTAATAATAGTAATAATAATAATAATAAATTCTTTTTTATTTATTTAGTACAGGATCTCACTACACAGATCAGACTCATAGTGATTCTCTTAGCACTGAGTTTTCAGCCTCCCAAGTGCGGGGTTTACAGGTGCGGGCCACCATGTCCAGTCTCAGTCACTGTCTCTGCATGCCCAGCAGTCTGGACTGGCACAGCATGCCAGGAATCAAACCTTGGCCGCAGCGCTCTACCTAAGCAGGCGCTTTAGTCTGCTGAGCTATAAGCCCGGCCTGTAAAAAGAAATATTATGGAAAGGAATATATATATAATTAAAATGAAATATTTGAATATAAAAGAAATGGAAATCCTCATATTAATTCAATATAAACAGAGATAGAACTCTGATATTCAGACCCTGATAAACTCAGGGTCAGTTTATTAAGTTTATTTATTAACTCAGTTAATACTCTTTTTTTTTTTTTTTTTTGTCTTTTTGAGACAGGGTTTTGTTATGCAGTTCAGGCTGGCCTTGAGCTCACTTTTGTAGCCCAGGCTGGTCTCAAACTCGCACCGATCGTCCTGGCTCAGCCTCCCGAGTGCTGGGATTACAGGTGTGCGCCACCACGCCCGGCTATTACTCATTTCTGCCTTCTGTGTGGAACAACAATTTCAACCAAAATTTAAATCTGGGCACGTTTTTCTAGTGAAGGAGCAAGATGTTTTCACAGGCTGTGTGGGAATGCAGCCTCGAACTTGAGAAGACAGTATGAAAGAGGATTTTTTCATGTATTTAACAGATATTTATTCAGCAACTATTGGACATGGGGATTTTACCAATGAGCATCGGTCCTGCCCTCAGGAGCTTGTACTCAAGTAGAGAAGACAGGTATGCAAACAAGATGAAGAATTCAGCCTTCTTGTTGCTGGGATACAAGGCCTAATCTCATAATTTAAAGGGGTAAAGGTTATGGGTTGGGCTGATAGCTCAGCAGACTAAAGTGCCTGGGGTTTGATCTCCTGTGTGCAGTGCCGGCTCTGCCCCGAGGGATGCGCTGAGATAGCGATTGAGAATGGGCGTGGTGGCACACACCCAGTGATCCCAGTGCTTGGGAGGCTGAAAACAGGAGAATCGCTGAGTCTGATCTACATGGTGAGACCCTAGAGACCCTGTGGACCTTGTCCTAAATTTATTTTAAAAAAAGATTAAGGAGGGACAGGCTGTGTGTAGCTCACAGTTTCAAGAGCTTCAGGACATCCTTTGCAGGCTCCCAGAAGAAACCTCATGGAGCAAAGCTGCATAGTTCATTTTTGGCTGGGGAACCCAGCAGGGCAACAGTAGCAGAGTGGAAGGGGTGAGACCTGAGACACAGACCACACACCCAGAAATGTCCTCCACATTCCAGTGCAAATTCAGTTGAAATGTCATTCTACTTACCACATCTCACCAGTTCTCAACTGTTCGCACCTCTCCAAATAAATCTCCTGAAACCATTCTTATCCTCCAAATAGAGGCAGTAGCAAATGTATGATTCCATTTAACATAAAGGATCTAGCCTGCATACAGTGCAGTTAACCCCTCTCCAAAGTTGCAACAGTACCAGCACCTTTCCAACACCCAAGTCTCCTCCGAGACTGAGAGCAAACTCTTATTTGTGAACCTCTTTAAACATAAAGACAAGGTACATAGCTGCAGGGTACAAGGACACACAGTAAACACTCTCATTCCAAAAGGGAAGGCAGAAGGGATAGAAAAGGCTGAGACCAAAGCAACATAGAAACCCATCAGGGAAAATATTAATGTATGTTATCCTTACATCAGGCATCTGGGCACATGGTGAGAAAGTGTAAGTTCCCAACAGTCCTCAGTGGCTCTCCCTATGGCATTGGTGCTTGCGGCCTACACAGCCTCTCTCTCTTGGGCAGGCGCTGGTCCTGAGCCCCTGTGTTCCTCAGCTGACATTCCACATCCCTAGCATCTCTGATGCTCTGGATATCCGTTGCCTTTCTGGCTTCATCCCCACAGCTTCATGCACTGGCCTCCTGGAAGCTCCCTTCCTGGGCAACAAGGCCTGCCTTTTACTATCTGGGTGAAAGCCTCTCTGATCTCACAACTCTTGCATTCTGCATGTCAGTAAAACCAGCACCATGCTGAGGACGCCCAGGCTGTCTGTCCGCAGAATCAGCAGCCAGGTATGCTTGGCTGAGGGCTACGGTGGTGTCTGTGTGCATGAATGGCACCACACAGGGAAATGAATTCCTGGGAACCAGTTCGCTACGAGGATCTTTGCTAACAGAGGCCCCCAAAGCTCTCTTCTCAAAAGAAAGATGGAGCCGGGCGTAGTGGCTCACGCCTGTAATCCCAGCACTTGGGAGGCTGAGACAGGAGGATCGATGTGAGTTCGAGACCATCCTGGGCTACAAAAGTGAGCTCAAGGCTAGCCTGAACTGCACATCAAGACCTTGTCTCAAAAAGACAAAAAAAAGATGGATACTTTTACTCCTTTGAGCCTGTAATGCATAGGGTCTTGCCAATTCCTGATGTGCCCTCAGAGCACTCTTCTTCTTGTTCCCGTACAAAGTAGTTCATTTTTAGCAATGTGAATTCTTTAGCAACCCTACCTCCTTTATTTTCAACCTTGTACATTGTATCTTTGGGGGAAAATATTTAACTTTTTAAGAATATTTTTATCTCAATTTTTTTTTTTCAGAATTTTCACTCTATAGCTGGTTAAAAAGACCCACTAGTATATATTACATGTCCTGAATATGGGGCTGTCTGGGAAATTTTCTCTGCCAGATTTGTGAGTCTTCTGTCCTTAACCTCTATTTCCCAGAAAGTTTCAGAACATGGGCAAAGTGTAGACGGAATTTTCTGCCAAAGCACAACAACATAACCTCCAAATGCCATAGAGTCCTTGTTTCTGACTAAAACTCCCCAAATCTAGCTTCTGCTGAGCACATTCCTATTTCCATTTTTGTGTTCTGAATCTGACCAGAATTACCCATCAGGCTCTGTTCATAGCACTCTAGGACTTCTTTATTTTTTATCTTTTTATTTTATTAATTAATTAATTTATTTATTTATTTATTTATTTATTTAATGTGTGTGTGGTGTACCATGGATTGAACTCAGGACCTTATGCTTGCTAGGCAAGCACTTATTCTACTGAGCTATCTCTCTGGCCCCTCTAGGACTTCTTTAGCTGCCATCAACAAATCTGTCCAAACTTCTTTCAGCAAACCAGTTCCAGAGGCTTCCAAATTATATAATCAAGTACAATAAATGAGATGTCCCCACTTTTCTAATAGTAATTTTCTATATTAGTTAGCCTTCCTAACGCTGTGACATGACACCCAGAACTCACAATTTACAGGAGTTCATTTAGCTCATGGTTTCAGAAGATGTGGTACATTGGGTATGTTGTTATTATGGTCCAAGATAGAAATCCCACAGTAGAAAAGTGTGGTGAGGCAGAGCTGATTGGTCTATACTGGAGACAAAGCAAATCTTGGAAGGAATGCCAGAAGAAAAGAGTGGGGGACAACAAATAGAAGCCAAAGCTATGCTTCCACTACGCAGATGCACGCAGAAGTGTACCCTGCCCATCCCCAGGGTAGATCCCAATGTCAGTTGAGTTGAAGCTTCACCCAACTACTGCACAAGTGTATGGACAGCTGTGCTTCAATGGCCGGACTCCAGCTAGACTTTGACTGAGCATCACTGGCAAAGTGATGAGCTATGATCTCAAGCATGAGCAAGAGCTGGCAAGAGAAGACGGGAATGATGCAGAGAGGCTAGACATGGTACTACAAGGACAACAGAACAGTTAGAGATATGGAGGGAAACATCATCGTAGAACTCTGGTCTTGAGTAAATCTGGTATGGTTAGAGTTAGTATGTATATCTAAGATACTGTATAGATAATCATATTTACAATAGCTGATGTTTATCTGGCACCTACCTGTTTCATACTATCTCATACACTATCTCTAACAACATTAGAAATGATATTTATTAACTCAATTTTTGAGATGAAATAATTTGATCACAGTCATAGGTTGAATGACAGAGTTTTAATCCCAAAGTTTGATTCTAGAGCTCACAAAATATACCGGTGGCCCATGCTACTGTTCTCTTACACGTCAATATATTGTTTACCCTGCTTTTCTACTAAAACTGAAATTGAAATGGATCAGTGATCTAAACATGAAAACAGAAACAATGTATCTGCTGGAAGATTTAATACATAAATTCTTTAAAAAAAATCAGCAGCTAGGATTTCATCTTATTAAAAAGCTTTTATACAGCAAAAGAAACTACCAGTAGAGTGCAGAGGCAATCTACAGAGTAAGAAAAAGGATTTGCCAGCTGTTCTTCTGAGGACTAATGCTTAGAATATATAAAGAACTAAAGAAAAAGACACTCCCAATTGTAAACGTCCAACCCAAAACTGGCTAACTGAAATGAATAGCCACTTCTAAGATGAAGAAGAAGAAATAGCAAATAAATATATGAAAAATATTTAATATCATGGTCATTTGTGAGATGCAAATTAAAATAATGCTGAGATTATATATCCAGAAATAATGGCTATTTTCAAGAAGTCAACCAATAACAAATGCTGAAGGGCTATGGGGAGAAAGGAACACTTCTCAGTACTTAGTGGGAGTGTAGACTGCCTGCAATTGCTATGCAAATCAGTATGGAAATTCCTCAAAAACTAAAACTAGAGATTCCATTCCACGCAGCCCTTCCCCTACTCAGTGTCTTACCAAAGAGAGCAAGCATACCACAGTTACACATGCACATTCGAGTGTAGAATGGCATAGTTTGTAATAGCTCGATCTTGTAAACAACCCAAATGCCCATCAACTGATACATGGATGAAGAAGGTATGATTTTTATGATGGAGGACTACTGTACCATAAGAAAGGATAAGCTTGAGACTTCTACCTAAATGGGTGTACCTTGATACCATAATCTTAAGTGGAATACATTGGACACATATAGTAAAAACTGATTTTTTTCCTCTGGTGTGAAAAAACAAAAGTGTAAATGAGCACCAAAGTTTCTAATAGATATTGGAAAACAGGAAGTAGATGTTTAAATGATAAAGGAAATGAGGGAAGGGGAAGAGAAAAGAAAGGCAGAAGAAATACAAAAGACTAGAAACAAAACTTGTATAAGTAAGGAACAAAGCTTGTATAAGTAAGGAGACCAGTTGAAGGGAGAGGGTGGAAATTGAAAAAAGAAGCATAAAACCTCATGTACCAGTACAAATTTCCTATTGAGACAGGGTCTTGCTATGCAGTTGAGGCTGACCTTGAGCTCACTTTTGTAGCCCAGGCTGGTCTCGAACTCACACCAATCCTCCTGCCTCAGCCTCCCGAGTGCTGAGATTACAGGCGTGAGCCACCAGCCCGGCCCCATATAATTTTTTGAAATGCAAAAAAAAAAAAAAAATCTCCAATTATATTTCCTCCAACCCCACCCCTGAAAGCTGTCAGGTTCTTCAGAGCAGAACACAACCATCCGTGGTTGCAAGAGCCTTCAAGTGGCCTCGAAATTCAGCACAGCTGGTGACACTCTGATAGGAGCAATGTGAACCCCCCGCAATGTTTCTAGGGGGAGAGGAAACCTAATCAGAGGGTGTCCTCTAAAAGCTGCTTCTGGGAGCTGGGGATTTGGCTCAGCAGTAGAATGCTTGCCTAGCAGCTGGAAGCCCTGGGTTCACTCCTTGGCACCAACAGCAAAAAATAAACGTTCCCTAAAAGCTGCTTCTGCTTCCCTGAACACTCAAACAGGGAATCGTGGTGTTAGGCCTGTTGGCACTTTCTTCAGAATAAAGGTCCAGGCTGCCTCCTCTCCTTTCTGTGTCTAAAGCATTATATACCGACCCTCCTTTACCTGTAGAGATTGCAGCTTAAAAATGCTATTAAACGAGACCAGCCTGGGCTACAAAAGTGAGCTCAGGACCAGCCTCAACTGCATAGTGAGACCCTGTCTCAAAAAGACAAAAAAAAAAAAAAAAAAAAAAATGCTATTAAAGTTACAGCGCTGGTCAAGCAATGGCCGTGATTCATCCAGATGGCTGACACTGACAAAAGTTCTACAAGACACTGCACATGATTTCAGGGTAAATCCTGAGGGGATTTGACTGACCTTGTCAGTTACAAAAGTTACATGTTTTGTTATATAGGTCTTGCTTTATCCTGGCCTTAACCATCCAGCAGAAAAGTCTAACCACAAGGCATAAAAAGTAAAACCAGGTAAGTATGCTGAGTTGTAAAAGGCTCAAGTCAACAGCTTCTGACATTCCCAGTTCTGCTGATAAGCCACTACTATTATGGAACATTGCTCTATGTATACAACTACTTTCTCTTAGTTCAATGAGAAGAAATATTTGTATTACTAGTATCTAAAAAAGTTATGTCTGCATCTCTGAACCACTACTATGAAGACAACAATATGCATTGTATTAATTATTGTCCTGCTGTGTTTTGAAACTGTCTCATTGCTATTTCTTATTAAAAGTAATAAAATTATTAAATAAATAAATAAATACATAACAGCATTGAAGAATAATACAGCCTTCTGCTAGAGTCCTAACCTGACCTCTAAACTGAAAGAGATAAATACATTTTGTAGTCAGATTACATGAAAAAGTCAGCAGATAGCTGTGATTTAAATAAACTTTAAGCTATTAAATTTGCATTGTTTTATGAGCAGACATATAACAGTTATTGAAATTTCTCATTCCCTTTAGGTAAAGGATTTTTTTCACTAGGACTAGCTTTAGTAATAATTTTGTTTCATATATATATGTGCATATATATATATATATATATATGTCTTATATCATATATGTATGAATCTCAGTATGATCCATGTTTCAACCTCTGGAAGGGCACAAAATCATAATATGAATAAAAATCCAATTACCTTGCCTGACTCAATGACAACTATAGAAGGATTGCCTTAGAACGGTAATCTTTAAATTGTAGTCATTTTGTTTCTTTTCAACTAAATTATGTCCATTTCATTAAGTGTAGTACAGGCTGCTTCGCTTACTGGCTTTCACATTTTAATGCCCTTTAATATGACTCTGAGAGATTCTATTTAGATTATTATGATTTATATACTGAAACTGCAATCGACCTGGAAACCAGACATTGTAAAAAACTTTTCCTTAAAAGTCTACTTGAAAGTTGATTTAAAAACCACCAACATGAAAATGATTAATAATGTACATTTTATTGAATATAAAGATATTAACTCTTTGAAACACTGACAAAGAAAATGAGTTTTTCACCTAACTTGACCCTGAAAAAATCTTAAAGATTAAAAAAATAGACTTCATTTGATTCCTGCCTTCATTTAGAATCAGCGCATGAAGATAGGCTTTTGAGTTAGCTATATGGGTAGGGTTGAAAATGTTTTGTTTTATTTTTGAATTTCAGGAAGAAAATTAAGGCTTTAATAAAAACACACACAATTTTATATTGGTGTGCTGTTGTGTTCCTTGTGAGTCAGGTAACTCTGAGCTAACCTAGCAATTTTCTAGAATTTGCTTTCATTCTCAATAACTGATCTGTGTCTCTTGTCGCTCCCCTCAAGGCCACATCCAGATGTGTCTTAGTACACCATATGCCAGAGGATTGCTTCCTGATAAACCCACTGAAGACTGGAAGTACGTTAATACACACAACCCACTGAGCACCATAATTTAGCAACACTGTACCCTAGAGAGGAAGGGTACAGCTCTGCGCACCTTCAATTCAGAGCCACTGCCCTGCATCCAGAGGTTCTCATACCGTACCCCACTAACCAAATGAAAGACCAAAGTCAAAGTGGAAGACTTTTGAACGATAGTTAAGTAAAGGAAAAAAATCATGAATTGAACCCCTGTATTTTGGTTCCTATCTGTTCCTGCTCCGAGGCCATCTACTCTTTCCTCCACCTGGAGCATTTTCCTTCCTTTTTCTTCCTACTAGATCTTCATGTCTCAAGCTCAACAGATGCCCAGATGAGTCCACCCCAGGCCCCACTGTTCCTTTGCCATTGATTCAGAATGAATTCCTTTAAGCTTTCATTGTTCATATCAAAAAGGAAAACATAAAAATCAGCAAGTGGGGACTAGGAAGATAGCTCCATGGCACAAGTGCTTGCCTGGCAAGTAGAAGGGTGTGAGTTTGAAACCCGGTCCCGCAAAGAAAAAAAAAAAAAAATTAAAAAAAGGGAGCAGTACACATCAAAAAGATGAGAGTAGATTGGGGAGATAGGTTGGTAGAAGCACTTGCCTGGCAAGCTCAAGGGCCTGAGTTCAATCACTGGTTCCAAAATCAATCAATCAATCAATCAATCAATCAATCAGTCAATCAGCAAGTGGATGTTAGGTGCTAGTAAATTACTACCAGCATAGTAATTTCCATTAGGTATTAGGCATTAGTAACTTACTACAAACACAGTAATTTCCATTAGGACAAGAAACTCGCTACCTTATTCCCTGGTAGATGCATCTTTAGAAATAGCAGCGTGTCTCGTACTAGAAGATTGTTGATACATGCTAGGGAAGGAGGGAGACTGGTGGAGGGAGGACCGTGCAAGGTGAGGACTCTAGCACAAGAGAAGGAAACACAGACCTCGGTTCTAGGCTTAGCCTTCCTGTGACTCAACGCCGCTACCACTCCACTTAAACCAACATCTCCTTGGTGACAAGCATTGCCATGTCCCTAAATGATAAGTGAATAGAGACACAGCTTTCCACCTCAATTCAAGGAGACTAAAATATAGTGTAGAAATTATCATATGAAGAAGGACATCTCTGGAGGAGGAGGCACGGATCTGTAACTACTCACACAGCCAGAGCAGAAGCACGTGGCTCAGGAGGAAGTGGCACAGTTGGCCCATGTTGCTAAGGACTAAGGGTCTCCAAGTGAAGGCCGCTCCAATCTGGCTGCAGCTACTCGAGGAGGAGTCCCCAAGATGAACTGAAAAGAAGAACACAAGGAATGTGTCTCTAGCTCACCCGCTTGATGGATGGACATCCAAGCACTCACGTAGCTTTCTTCTTTTTTGTAGTCAGAAAAATCAGCTCCTGGATGCTCCAGCAACTGACTCAAAATTCTATGCAGGATGATTAGAAATCAACTTGTGCCAATCATCTCTGTGACCCCACTCAACAAATGCTGTGGGAGAACCTACTGTGGATAAGATGCTTCAGATAACTCAGGAAGAAAAGAGAAATAATAGATGTAAAATACTGCTGCGGGACGTCAATAGCTTCTCAGTGTGTAAGTACTGGATGGCAGTAAGTACTAATGTGGGCAAAATGTGAGCTCTACAAGAAAGTCTTCTGCCTATAGTTTTTTTTTTTTTTTTTTTTTAGAGACAAGGGTTCACTAGCTAGCCCAGGTTGGCCTTGAACTCAAGATCCTTCTGCCTTGGCCTTCTTTGTGCTACAATTACAGGCATGTGCCACCATGCCCAGCTGCTATTAAACACCAAAACAATGATCTATCCCAGCAGGTAGCATATGAGCATGCGAATGCTGGACATACAGTCTCTTCGATGTTGAGTGTGCTTGTGTATGTGCAAAAGAAACAGCTCTGAAGTTGGCAGGCCTGGAAAGCTCCATGAAAGAACTAAATTTCAAGTGGGGACTCAGACCCGAGTTCACAAAAGCAAAAAGAAAAACTGGGGATGGGGAAGTGAGGAAAGGTAGCGGATCTCTGGACCAAATCTACTGAAAATTATACACCACCTGCATTTCCCAATGGAGTGGTGCTTTGCCCTGGATACTACTATACTAATCGGGGAAAGTATGCAAAGAGAAATTTCACCCTATAGTTCATGGACTAGCGAGAAAGTTTTTTAGAATACACATCAGTCACTAAAATGTAAGTACAAGACTTTGGAGGAAGTTTTTCGACAGTGTTGTGGAGGGAGAGATAATACTCGCTGGGAGTTATCAGAGAAAGCCACGCGGTCAACGGTTGGCATTCAGCTGGCCATACAGGATACAAACGTGTGAAAAGGAGAAGACCGCTTAAAGGCAGAACCAGGAAAGGAGGCTGCTGGGTTACTGCAGAGACCAGGAAGTGGGAGGGTCAGTGCAGAGATCGTGCAGATGCGTAGCGGAAGCACAGATAGGGATGGCGCTTGACTAATGGGCCCCATAGGATTCCTTGTTTGTGTACTCTAACATAGCTCCTTAATAATATTTCACTCCCAAATCATAACATGACATAGAGTTTCTTCTTTGTTCAGCATCGCGGTTATATCTGTGAGGATAATTCTGTAATAATTTTTATTTAGACTTAATGTTTGAGTTGATATTCTGTAACATTTGATGACTGTCCTCGGGAATGCTGAACATTATTATTACTATTTCTGCTGGTGGGGCTGAAGCGCAGAGCCTCACACCTAATGATATATCATGACGATCTAATTTTTAATATGCATTTGCTAAGCTTGTGCCTGATTTCCTTGTTGCCTGTTTTCAGCTGGGCAGCTGAGTCTCTCTTGGCACCCCTCCCCCACTTCTCTCCTGGTACTTGCCGCTCAAATGATTCTGTAAATGGCTACAGTGTGTGAGCTCAGTTATTTACATAAATGCAACCAGAGTACAACATACAACTCTGCTAGAGTTATATCGCAGTCACCTCTTGTTCTGTCCATGACAATGACACTGGAGAGAATGCGTGAGGTCCCACTTTGCCCCTGAGGTCAATTTCAAAACAGCAAGGACATTCTTAGTGTAGTACAGTTGTCAACAATACACTTTTCTTGCAAAAGGGCCTGAATGTGTGCAGCCTGAATCGTGGCGTGAGGGTAACTTTGCCAGAGTGCTAAAATCCTTTGCTAGTCTCAGAGTAATTACATTCCCATCTCTGTCTATCCACAATGAGGCACATCTGACACCTAGAGCCCAAGGGAGTGCAGCGAGGAGTCAGCAGAGATTTAAGAGCTGGACCTTGTTACCTGGGCCCTCTGTGATTCTTTGCAGGGACCCTGCAGGCCACAAAAGTACTAGACAAGGCAGGAGGAGGAGGAATGGAGAAAAATACAGGTTTCCCACTCCCATCTGTCCACCTATCCTTCAGCTTAAAAAATAAGCATTATATCTGTCCCTGCCAGGAGTCACTATGTGAGCTATTATGTCATTACCATCGGGGCAAATGTGTGAAGAGTTTAATGGAATACGAATACAACTAAGGGAGCAACCACACTATGGCAGCATCCTGCTCCCCAAAACCAAAGAAAATGAAGCTATTGTTATTTACAACGTGCTAATGGCTATAAGAATAAATGATAAAATCCTATTCGCTCAAGACAAGTGTTACTGGGGACCTGGCCAAGATCCTCACCTGCAGGTACAGTGAAAGGGTGGAATAAGAAACAGAGACAAATTTAGCAATGCATGAAGGGGGGCTCAGAGCCCCCCCCTTCCCTCAGGATGGGCAGAGAGAAAGACACTCCCATGGGTCAGTTCAAAGCCAGCAGAAGACTCCAGGCCGATGACTTGGTGGACAATGGATAATCCTGAGAGGACTCAAGAGGAAAGAAAAGGATCTTGCCCTGTAGGGTTTTCTAATTTTAGTGTACTTTGGTAGGTTGGACAGGGTGACCCATCCCTGAAGAATTAACGGGAACTCTCAAAAGAGTGATGCTGATAACCCTAAACCTCCATTTATCCTCTACAGAACTATGCAAAATTAGCCTCTGTGAAGCTGTGGTCTCCGATAGAATGTCCTACAGGCCACACAAGGGCAAGGAGGTTAGAAAGCAGCTGGCTGTCTGGTAAACTGCGTTATGCACAAGCTTTGTTCTTCTAGAGATGACAAAAATAACCCTGAAATTTTCCTCTCCAAATCTTTTGATACTATGTATTCTCCATTAAAAAAAAAAAAAAAAAAAAAAAACAACTCTCATGTGCAATCTTATGCACCTGTGTGGCTAGTTGATTATTCACAAGCATCATGAATCTGATATGTATTTTCTCTCCCTAATTCTGTGAGACAGTCAATTTGTAATGCTGAACAAAATACACAGGGGAACTTTAAATACAGCACTGCAGATATGCTTGAAACTCTAACCTGCTTGCTTATGTGGGTCATTTAGAAAAGTCAAACGTACACACACACACACACACACACACACACACATTGCTCAAGCACATGTCCATCTGTCAACTGAAAACCAATATGTCCTGTAACTTGTCGCAGTTAAAAATAGAGACCCTGATACTAAAACAATCCAGGAATAGTCACAAAAATTGTCATAGGGGTACATCAAAATGGTTACTAGGTGACTTACAAAATCGTAGTGACAGGAGAATGTGTCCACCTGTTCTGTTCCTAAGGACTCTTGAGGTAGATACTATTTGAATGAACTATTTCCAAATAAATGAAAAAAGGAAAGTCAGCAAATGGAAGTAGCCTAATTGTAGAAACCAAGTTACCTTTTCGAAGAAAATGTTTTAGAGCAACTTTAGATCCACAGCAAGATTCTGAGGAAGTGCAGAGGACTGCCCTCCGCCTTGTGCCTCCACGTGTACCTAGCCTTCCTCATTATCAATGACGCCCACCACGGTGGCATACTTTTTCATAACTGATAAGACCACTTGGACTTATCATAATCTACCAGTCTCCATTTTTCACACTAGGGCTCACTCTGATGTTGTACACCCTATGGTCTTGCTGTGGGGAATGGAACGCCCAATATGTTAGAGGTCAGATGTGCTGAGTTAGTGGTCTCATATCAGGGAATGAAGTCCTGAACCAAAGAAGGAAGTTAAGAGAGTTTTATTAGAAATAAGGAATGATAGGCCATGGTTCCGTTTCCTAGGCACCTTGCCCCAAACTCTCTCCCTCTTGGTTTCTCAGTCACTTTACCCCCAAACTCTCTCCCCTTTGGTCCCAGGCAGTTAAACAGAAAGCTGAAGAACAGGTCCTCCTGACTTTGACCTGGGCAAGCAACCATAGAAACTCTTCTTTGTTAACATGAAAGGTTCCCCACAGACCAGGTAGCCCTGCCCAGATTGGCTCTCCCTCAGCTGTTCCTACCAGTGATCACCCTCGCTAAAAGACCCTATAAGTCTCCTGTCCCCGTTCTGTTGCCTTGGTCTGCTAGACAGACAGCTGCTTGATGGCCTTAATAAATCTTCTTGCATCAGAATTCCTGGTCTGGTTGATCTCATGGTTGCCTACTTAACAAGGAGAAGAACTCCTGGATTTCCAGGAGGGATCTCAAGTGGACAGTCATGGAGAGTCTTTGTCAAGGGTAATTTATTTTTTTAATTAATTTATTTTTTTCTTGTTTCAGAACCTTTATTTGTTTATTCACTCATTTTTATGGCCGGCTCCGTCCGCCCTGAGGGCAGGGCTGGCACAGAATGTGGCGCCGGGGATCGAACCGCGGTCCCTGAAGCCGCCCAAGCCTCCCCAAGCAGGCGCCCTAGACCACTGAGCCATCCGGCTGGGCCCCTGTCAAGGGTAATTTAGACAGCAAAATTACAACATGGGTACAGCGCAGCTCCAACTATAATCAACCTGCGGTATGACAAGTTAGAGTCACTCAGCTACTATTCATCCAGCAGGGGCATAAGTCACATAGTGAGGGTATATGGGAAGAACAAAGGCATTGGTGGAAAGGACTGGGGCTTGATTTGCTATCTAGTCGTTCTGCTCACTGAACTAGGTGGAGCCAATGACTGTGTCATCGCAAAGTCCCTTTCCTCGCTGGGGAGGCCTGCAGGTGTGAGTGCTGCATCTCTTCCCTGAGGCCTGGGTCTCTCCTGATTCACCTCCAGGCACAATTTTGATGTGCCTTCATCTCCTGCACTTGAAGGCATGATCTCTTTAATTACTAATTGCTAATTCATGTCTAATTTAACTGTTTATAGTATGTTTAGACAAATGTAAATGGAGAATGCCATGTACTCATCACTACACTGTGAAGTATTTCCAGAGCTCTGTAACTTATATATGTTCCAGCTATTTTCTCTCTTGCTCTTTTGGCAGCCGCTGTTCATTTATTATTGTTATTATTATTATTATATATTATTATTATTATTATTATTATTATTATTTTGTATTTTAGAGAAGGGTCTACAGGGTGTTACTACTAGATCAGAGTAGTAGTGACCCGCCTGCTTGCAGCCTCCCAAGATCTGGGATTCCAGGTGTTTGCCATCATGCCCAGTCTCAATTGCCAGCTCAGTAGCCCCGGAGGTGAGGCCAGCATGGCAGGCCTGAGGATCAAACCCTCTGCCCCTGCGCCTGCTTGCAAGCTCTTTAATCCTCTGAGCTATTTGGCTGGCCCATTTTAATTGTATTTTAACAAAATAGTTTTGCCTTTCCCAGAAGGTCGTATCATTATATCACTGGGTCACACTTTCATTTGTTATTGCTGGGTACGTAGCCTTTTCAGAGTGGTTTCTTTCACGTAATAGTAATCATGTAACATTCCTCCAGGTCTTCTCAGGACAGCTCACTTCTTGCTAGTGTTAGATAACGTTCCACTGTCTGCGTGGACCACCAGTTCGTTCATTCATTTACAGAAGGGCATCTTGATTGAAATCATGAATAATGCTGCTCCAAACATCCATGTGCATTGCGCAGCTTTTGAGTTGATGTCAGTTGTAAACTCCTTTGCGCGAATATGGCAGAGCATGATCATGGGTCATAGGGTTTGTAGGAAACCATCTGTTACCTGAAGCGGCTGTCTGTTTTACACTCACATCAAGAAATGGGAGTTCTGATGCTCCACACCCTCAACATCATTTGTTACCATGCTTTAGATTCGAGCCATTTAAATAGGTGAAGAGTGATCAGATGTTTTAATAAAATCCATCATTTATGAGCCTCTTGCTCTCACCCACTGGGAGTGGAACTGCTTTTGCCCTTTACCCAATGCACTTGTCAAGGTTCTTTTTGCATATCTTCTTTAAACCTGTGCAAAAAGCTCAATCTAGATCCACAATAGTGTCCTTGCTAGTTAATCTCAGCCTCTGATCATGTGACACTCTTGTGGGGTTTGGCAGTTCTTCCTCCCTGGGAGGTGATTCCTGAGTTCCAAGGACCTCTGGTCAACATCCATCTTTTGGGCTTGTGAGGGAGCCCTTGACTTGGAAAGGGAAACTCTTCTCCTCTCAGTCAGATTTCTAGTGTTAGCCCAGGGAGTAGAATTTGAAAGTTCTCTGCTCTTCTTATACCTGCTTTCGTAACCAGAGAGTGAAAGCCAGCAAGAACCTCTGATCTTGAAAGTAGCCATATCCCTGTGCTTCTCCAGAGAGGAACAGATGTGCTGCTGGCTTTGCACCAGAGGGGAAACAAATCAAAGGAACACATGGCCTATGTTCCCAGCAAAAGAAACAGATTCTTATTTTGTGATATCCTATTATCACATAAACTACAGCTATATATTATAGCTATATATAACATGTGTGCAGCACATTTCAGACTCCCAGAGCATCCGTCACCGTATGCTAGCTCCATCCTATCTTTGGAGGGTCGGAGGTGCTCACGCACTTAGCATCCTACCACAGGCACTAAACAACATTGCAAGCCATGAGAGCACTGTATTCCTCATTCTTTATATGGTAAAGGTTTTCTATCTGGTGAAATTTTGATCCTCAATTACTTGTTCAATAAAGTAGGTTAAGTTAAAAAAGGTGCATGCATATGTTATCATGTTAATTCAACTTTTAAAATATGCCCATCATTTGTCAAACTGCAGATGTAGAGCCAAGGCCATTCTTGTGTATGGGCCACTAACTTGAGGTTTGATTTGGCCTTTTGCACTAAAAAAGTACATAATGTAACCTCAATAAATGCCGCTTACTTGTTTTAATCAACTAATTAATTTTAACTGAAATAAGAACTTGATCTAGATGAGATTATTGTGTGTGTGTGTGTGTGTGTGTGCGTGCACGCGCGTGTGTGCGTGAACCCAGGGCCTTGTACATGCAAAGCAAGAGCTCTAGTGCTGAGCCACATCCACAACCCAAACAGAGCAATTTAAAGCAGGATCCATCTAGGTTTTCCCGATCTTTTCTGTTTTCGAGTTTATATGTTATTTGGAAACAACTTTCAAAACTTTCCAAGGCTCTAAATTTAGTTTTCATATGAAAGATAGTTCTAATAATGTGAGAATTGTCTGATACAATGGTTTTCAACTTTTTAGCCTCAGTTTACTGGAAGAAATGTTTCAAAGGTGGTGCGCATGTGATTTCAATATGCTACAAGAACATTACATGTATTGTACACTTTATCTCTATTATTATATTGTAACATATAATGAAATAATTATTCTGCTACCATAAGGCAGAGTTAGTGGGAGCTCTGAGATTGTTTTCCTGCAGCTGGATGGGTGATAGAAGACAACGACACCAGACGGTATTGCTTTTGTGCAGTCTACTTCACAATATCATTTGGGGTGCTGTCACCTCAGAAAACTGCTTCATGTAGGCAGCAGGCCATTCCATGCTTTTGTGGAAAGCTCAGAAGACTCTGCTCTGACTCTGATCCAGAAAATAAGGAGATCTGAAGTTCCCTCAAGTGTACTTTTAAGGCCACCATTGTATCCTCTTCTCATGCAGACAGAATTGATTCACCTGGCAGAGCCACAAATAGTTTACAGGTCCACGCCTTCCTAGATTAGGAGAGGGCCAGGGTTATATTTGATACCCTGGGTCAGCCCGCGAACTTTAGAAGCTTGAGCAACTCAGCAAGGAGCCAGGGTCCTTACTTTGTAAATATCCCCATCCCGAGCAAGAGGAGGGTGTGGACACTGCGTGAGTGCTGGGTAGCTTGCTTACAATATGAAGGAGGAAATGAGGCTTGTTCTCCCTGCCTTTTACTCTTGTTGCTTTTGCTGTCTTGGACTGTTGCCCCTGGTCCATGCCACCCTGCCTTGGAGCCAGCTGATTATGGACAGAAACCTGCACAAACTGTGAGCTAAGTAAACCTTTCCGTCATTAAGTAGGGGTGCTGGGTATTTTGTCAGAGCATCGAGAGAAAACTAACCAAGACGGCTAGGAAGAAATGAGCTCAAAACGAAATGCAAGTAGCTCAGTCCTCAATTTGCTCCAGAACATGACATGAAATAAAAGCTAGGTAAGCATCAGTAGGGTGATTATTTACAAGGTAGGTCATGCGGGGGGGACTTTCTATGTAACGTGGAGGCTCTCAGTCGTAATATTAGCATGATATCCAAGGTATGAAAAAATTGGGTGGAGAAAGAAGAAAGACTTTCAGTAGCTCTCCTACTCACCAAGCACCCAATAAACATTAAATAACCCCCGTTGAATGCTGGATACATGAAATACAATAATAAAAGCAGGAAGGAGTGACATGAAGGTATGATCCTAAAAAAAAAAAAAATGTTTAATCTGGCTGATGACGGTGCAGCAAGTGACAGACCTCAGAGAGACATGGGCAAATCAATGTGTATCCCTCCAGTATCTTCTCCATCTCATCTAGGTCAGCTTCACTCCTGTGCCCTGTGGTCTCAGGATGCTCTCAGCTGGGTTGGATGCGTTCTGCTGCCTGTGTTGCTCCCCTGCATGGCGGGATCAGCAGGCTGAGCCAAGCCTGCAACTGTAAGGCAGCAGCTGAAGCACAGGAGCATGAGTCCGACCTCAGAAGCGCTTCTGCAAGTCCCTGCTTACACTGCATTTACCTTGGTGCGCTCATGGATCCTTTGGTCAGATGACTCAAAACCAAGACACAAAGGAAACACTTCCTGTGATGGTAAGATCGCTTAGCACAAAGGGTGCAGAAGAGGAGAGGAAGTATCAGAGCCACGGAAGGAACTGACTATAGTAACAAAGGCAAAGGAACGAAAGATGAAAATCCAGCAATAATCTCTAGGGAGAGTCAGGATCAAGAAAATAGCATTTCTTTCTTTATCTTTATATCCATTTTAGTGCAGCTCTAAGAACTTATTTTTATGCACGAGTGGCAGGTCAGTATTTTTTCTTATACTTTCCAGTTTGGTCAAGATTAATATCTTTATGAAAGATCAAGAACTCTCCATAGAGCCCTTAAGTCTAAAGTTAGTTCACCATTAGTAAGACACCAAGGAGCAAGAGTCTTATTTAATAGCATTAGATAATAGCTCTGGAAGTAAAGTGCCTCAGTGCTATTTTAAAACTACGAGGCATTAAAATACCACAAGGAGGATGCTCTGAGTTGCGTTTCCATTCTTTAAAACACTCTGTGCAATTAGGATTGTTTCTGTCGGAATAAATAATGATTTGGAATTCATCCAAATTAAGAGCCCAAATGAAGAAGGAACATTAGTGGTGAGTGAAAGGCTAAAAATCATTTCTCTCTAGGGCAGAAATGCCTGTGCAATTTAAATAAAATCTATAGAATCCTTGTGGAGTAAAGACCAAATAAACAGAATGACAGCTTATGGGAAGAACCCACCTAGTCTTCTAGCTAGAAAGCAATTCATATGTAGTGTTCTGAAAATTCCGAAGCTCAAATTTTCTTCTGTAATACCATCATGAAATCTGTACTGGCTTTATAATGGAAAATATGTGCAAAGTAAGTCATTATGAATGTCTTGGGTCTTGGCATCTTAGAGTTCTGATAGAGGTGGATGCTAAAAATGAAGAGTGGCTTCCTTATATGCCAGAGAAATCTTGGGGGGATGGGTGTGGCCGTCTGTGAACAGGTTGCACAGTATTTCCACTATCGCTCACCATGCTTGTTCAGAGATTCTGGGTCTGATTGCTTTCTATGCCATCAGTACTACCTTCTTCCAGGATTCACTGATCAGATAACAATGATTAGCATCACCTATACATGACCATACAGCATAGAGACAGTGATGTGACATCTGATATTAGTTATTTATAATGTCTATGAGGAAGCCAGTATACCAATTTTGGCCTATGGTTGGAGTAGAGAAATATATATAGATGTTTAAAGCCTAGCTCATACAAACAAATCAAGGTGGTATAGTGGGGAAAAGGTGCCATCTGGGAACAGATTCTTATTTTCAAAAAAAGTTTATAATTATCTGATATGATAGACAATAATACCTATCACTATAAAATTTCTAAAAGAAAATATAGGAGAATATCTTTATGACCTTTGGTTGGTTAAAAAGTATCACAGGACAAGATAGCTCAGATAATTATACTATTAATTTCTATTGGTTTATGGAAAGGAACACAATGCTTAAGGTTTTTGATCAATTTTGCATGCCTGTATCTGGTAATCTGAACAACTACTTTGAGGATAAATAACAATATGCAACATAGCAACCATTGTTAACTCCCTGTGATCTTGTTTTAAAATTCTGTTATTTATTTATTTTGGTACAGGGTCTCACTACACAGCTTGGACTCATGGTGATCCTCCTGTTTCAGCTTCCCTAACACTGGCACTATAGGTGTGTGCCATCACACCCAATTTCAGCGGCCCGCACAGGATGCCTGGGGTTCTTGGGCTGGTGTGGTATATGGAACCAGGTCTTTGCAATTGTCAGCCAGGCACTTAGACCATCAAATTATCATCCCCATCCCTCTGAATCATTTTTAATTTTTCTATTTTTTATTCTCTTTAGAATTAAAAAAAGAGGAGAACAACAATAGCAACAAGAGCAACACCATAAACAATGCAGAAGTGTTGACAAATCGATATCTTGGTCTACTTTCTGGTGCGACAACAGAACACCTGACGCTGGTGAACTCATAGAGAAGCTTATTTCGCCTTGTGCTGCATCCTAATATGGTAGCGAAGTGCAGCCACCTGGGCACGTGTGGAAGAGATGACACATGAAGAGGAGACGTGCTCCACAACCTTCCCCCAGGAGAACAACCCACCCACGTGAGAAAGGCATTACCAGACCCAACTAACCCTGAAAGAGCCCATATCCCAATACCAGCACATTGGCCAACAAGTTTTAATATGAGTTTTGGAGGTAATAGCCATGCACAAACTATATAATGGATGTTACCAGAATTAAAAGTAAGTATGGAAGACAGCACTACAGAAAAAAAGACCAACCACAGACCGTTAGCAAGCCTCTTACCTCTTGAAGGAATAAAAAAGGTTAGAGTATATAAAGAAATATTTTAATTCAAGAGAATATAAATGACATAATTTTTTAAAATTCATGAATTATTTGTACAGATATTGCACAATTGAAGAAATATTGGTGGCAGGCAAGTGCATGAAAAAAATATCCCAACATCATTAGCCACAGCCAGCAGAATAGTAACCAAGTATTGCTTAACTCTGCACTACATTTTAAAAGCCTGAAAATGACAAGGGAAGGTGAGGTGGCAGAGCTACAAGAGCACAAATGCATCTGTGGTGGAAACATAAAATGTGCAGCAATTTTGGAAACCAAGCATTTTTTTGCAGAGCTCAGTACAACTCAACAGTCTCCTTTCTAGGTATTTAGTCAGAAGTACAGAGTCACATCTACAAAAAGTACATGAGACTGTCTATAGCACTTCAGAAAAAATAACTTAAACAAAGAACAAGTCTAATGTCTGTTAACTAGTGATGAAATAAATTAAGGAGCACCCAGGAAGTGTGGTATTACCCAGCAGCACAAAGAGCACCCAGGTATTACATGCACCAGTGCCCACAAATCTCAGCATCAGGCTCAGTGACTAGAGAAAAAGCCTACATATTTTCAAATTCCATTTATCCATGATTCTATAAAAGTCCACACTACAGGGATAGACTTCAGATCAGATTGCAGGGGCGAGACAAAGGAGCAACTTGTACTTCCAGAAGTGGTGTTTCTCATCTCAGTTGTGGTGGTTACGCAACTTCTCACACTGACACAACTCATCAAGTGAGAGCGCTAACTGTGCAAGTGGTACCCTATAAAAGTTCTTTGTAAACCTAAGCTGCACACAACAACCAGTGATGGTTTAGACCAGAGTTCTGTAAGAGAAAATAGAAAGAATAGGTGGATGCAGAGCATGTTTTGGAAGACAGAGGACAACAGTTGTTATGGAGAGATGGAAAGAGAAATTAAGGAAGTTTCCTATGCTTTTGGATTGAGTAATTGATAAGAAATATACATTTGTCAAGAATTTAGTATAATTCTTGGCAGGCAGAATAGCCTTTGTATATGTTAGCTTTCAACATAAAGTTAGCGTAAAGTCTGTTTAGCAAAGACAGTCCTGTCTGAACAGTACCAAGTATGTACCCATAAAGAATATTAATGAGATATAATGCGATTGATTTATCACGTGATAGTAGTAGAGCGTTGTCCTTCTCTTGAACAGAACTTTGGAGAACAAAGAAAGCATCTATTGCTCATGAACTCCTCCAATAGACACTCACTGGGTGCCAGACATCATACTAAAAATTAAAGATGTAGTCTAATGGCAAGCAAAAAACATCTCTACTCTCAGTGACTTTGTACCATGGTAAACCAACTTTCCGCGAGGGTCATTGCCTACCGCCATAACTGAGTCCCCAGCAGAGGCTGAGGACTAGAGCATCAAGAAAGTCATCAGGGAAATATAAAGAAATAGAAGACCTGGAGGATATCAGTGAACACACTGGCAAAGGCCGATGACAGTGGGCTGCAGGAAGAAGGGAGACTAAAACATTAAAAGAACGGAGTTTGTTTCAAAGCCCAGAAAGAACATTTCATCAAGTGGTGGTCCTTCTATTGCTACAGTGGAGTGGGGAGAATCATTGAAATACAAAGGATCAGAGGACTGAGGCACACAGAGTCCAGACCAGATCAGGCCTGATAAACTAATCCTTGATAGTCTGTGGGGGAGTGGAGGTAGGAACAACCCATTCTCCATTATGGTAATTTACCTCAGCTTCAGTATGAAGGACTAGAAATATGGGAACCATGCTGATGGAAGGACCATTGAGGCAGAGTGGTGGGAGCCGAGAAAAGTGAAGGGATTCAGATTCGACAAACTTGGCTAACAGTACGGGATTCAGGGCCTGACAATATCAGCGTCGGAACAGATATTGTTCTGACAATATCTTGACCAGAATGAACAAAGATGCTTACACTTCTGACTCAGGCTTTGCTCTTAGAGCTGGGAAAAACTATAGAAAGTACAAATTGGAATAGCAGACGGCATTGTCATGGTGTAAAAACATTAGTCATGCAAGAAGTCCAGGCTTCTCTTTCTTTTTGAAACTAAATGTCTTATTTCTGCAATATAATCCTTCTAGTGTGAACTTCTAATTTCTTTCTTTTAAAAACATTTTCCTCTATAACTTTGTTGGCGTATTTTAATTCAGCACTACATACAAAAGCACATTGAAAACCAGAGGTGCTTATTGCAAAAACTGGTAAATGCATTATTTTTACCCTCTTCCTTTTTTAAGCTCATGAAAGAAATCAGCCACATTTCTGAATTCAGGTGGAACAGAGCTTTATTGTCTTGCAAATTTCAAAAAGTTTTATCTTCTTTATTCATGACTTATTTTCCTCTCGTAGAGCTGTGGAATATTGTAACTATCTGTTCAGATTCATATCATTTGCTTTCTGTCATCTGGTTCCTCCCATCTAGAGACCAGAGCACCAAATTTTTGCCCAACATTTTTGTTGTTTTCAGACAAACATTCATGAGTGGGGGGAAATCACTGTGCTGTGAATCTGAGGTTCCTCATTTTATCTCTGCCACAATTCACATTTGTAGCCCAAGTCAAAACACAACTTAAAACTGGATTGTAACATTCTCATCCACTTGTAGGCACGTCCCGTAAAGGCCTCACCGGGGCTCATTAACTATTTCTCAGCTGATATGGGCCAAAAGGAAGTCATATGTTTTGTTTTTTTGGGTTTATGTGTTCGTGGTGGTTTTGCAATTTGGAAAATATATATTGTTGTCCCACCACTCAAAATGAAAAAAAGACACTCATGCCCCATGTAACCATAGCTTCTATTTCCTAATGTCTAGTTACTGGATATTTTGGAGGCTAAATTGTCATTTCTGACACAGTGAACCCTTGAGAGGGTAAAGTTTACATGGATAGAAGGAGAGTGAATCGAGAAGACAAAGCAAAAGATATAAAATTCTCTTTTATAATAACGGCTTTATCATCTGATTTGTGCCAGCAGATTTGACATAAAGTATGAAGAAAATGAAATGACATTTGAAGTTAAATTATTCAATAAGTGCTACATAAGGACTGTAGCCACTAAAAATGTGAACTAGGTACCCTAGCTATCCCTAAGATTTTCCAGTGCACTTTGGTACTCTAAAGTAACTAAGCATGATCTCTGATCTGCAGATGGAAGGACCCAGATGACAGAAAGCAACTGATATGCATCTGAACTGATACCTACAGTATTTCACAGCTAGAAGGAAGGGAAATAAGTCATACTATCTAAATTAAAAAATACTCGTATCTTGTATACCAAATAAAAATATAAGCACACCAGTGGAGAACTGATTCACCCTTTGTTCCTACTGAATGTGACACCATCCTGGGGGCAGTCGGGCACAACCACAGCAAGAATAACTATGGATTCAGCTTGACATGCCTGTGGCCACGCTGAGCTACCACTGCCATCACTGGTTGCCCCCAAGTAACCCTAGTTCATTTCTGCAGGATGATTTCCCAGCAAACTATAAATAGACTAAACCACTACAGTGATATGCAGACCTTTACAGCCAGACCCTGAGCCAGGAATGTGTCTGACTGTTTTGATGTTAATTTAAGATAAGCCAGGTATCGCTAGCCAGGATGAGGTCACTTTTGAACTGACCAGGATATACACACCCCCTTCTGATTCCCTTTGTGAGGGTTCAAGTATTCATGCTGTGGCCAGGCCCCCTACTTCTGTTAGCAAATCCCTGGATCAGTCTCACTCTCTGAAGTCCCAGATCTGTCTGCCTCTTTTCTTCCATCTCAGGCCACCTGGTGACCTGTCTTTATACACCGTTGTATTGCTTCAAAGCACTATCAGTGCTCTCTGAGTGACATGTACCTGGCAGTAAGGTGATGTTCTTGGCCCATCAGGGATTTCAGTGCAATATTGGGTCAATAAAATAAAATCTCTCCTCATCATATTTGATTTACAGCAATACAGTAATCTTGAAACTTAGGACCTATGGAAAAACATCTGTTATGGCATGCCAGTGAACATGTTTGGAAATATCTTTGCTCAAGACTACACAATTTTCTCTTAGAAAGTGTATGGTTCTGCATACAGGAATATCAAGCATGTGAGCAATTATGAACATAATTTCTTGGTATGCCTAGAATACCTACGTGCATAAAGAGGGACCTGGAATAAGCTTAATTCATGCCTTGAATTTCTAATAATTCAATTTTGCCCATTCCAAGGCCTTCATGTATTATTCCATAAAAATCCAAATCCAGTAGCTTCCAAATATTTCAGGTATTCAGCTTTTTATAAAATGGCATGCATTTTGACATGAGTTTCCTATATTTGCAAAACTATGTTTCATAAATCATACAAGTGTTAAAAGCTGGCCAACAATTGACCCAGAACTTTCTTGATGTCTAAACTTCATAGGTGTGGTTGGATTTCCATTCACACCAGCTAGGAAGTCATGAAAAAAGCAGCTTACGCGCGGGACTTCCTGGTGTCTCCTCCAACAGCAGCACTTGCGAGAATAAAGACAGGGTTTCTTCTTTTTGAAAAATGAATCAGGTATCCATTATGTGTGGTTTGGCACTATGTGAAATACTTACGTTGGTTGTTTTCTCGTATTCTCTTTCTCATATTCTCTGTTGTTCTATGATAAGAAGCCATTCAGAGTTCTAAAAGTATAAATTTCTTTTTGTGGATTTTTTGTTGTTGTTCAGGAAAGGTCTATAGGGTATTCAGGGTCTCATTATTAGATCAGACTCCAAGTGATCTGCCAGGTTACAGCCTCCCAAGAGCTGGGACTATAGGCGCGTGCCACCATGCCCAGACTCAATTGCCATCTCAGCATGCCCCAGGGTCAGGGCTAGCACGGCAGGCCTGGGGATTGAACCCCTGGCCCCTGCACCTGCTTGCAGGCACTTTAATCCACTCAGCTATTTGGCTGACCCTAAAAATTTTATTTATTTTGATTGATTGATTGATTGATTGATTGATTGATTGATTGACTGATTGATTTTTGTACCAGAGATTGAACTCGGGACCTTGTGCTTGCTAAGCAGGACTTGTGCCGCTGAGCTATATCCCTGGCTCAAAGGTATAAAGTTTTTAAATGCCTCTGTCTCCAAGATAATAAAAACTTTGTTACTAAGTGAGCCCAGAGTAACAAGAAATAGTTACCTGATAGTTATGAGGAATACGAGCTAATTACTAGGTCACAAATGGAATAAAATAATGATTTGATTGTGATATGTGAAGATGTTGAGTAGTTCATGTAAAATCAACCTCTGGATGACTTTTTATAAAAGTGAGAAAGAAAAAGAAATAAATGATGAAAAGAAGAAAATTCAAGTCACAAAATGAAGTAGATAGGTAGACTGAGCGATTTCACAACCAGGTGCTCCAAGCCAGTAACTCTTTCTCAGGTATTGTGCAGAGAGGCTCTCTCTGTGGAGCAACCAGGCACATGCAAAGAAGCTTAGTCTCTGCCTTGTGTATAAGTAATAGTGACTCTGTACACGGAAAGAACCATGGGATCTCACATTGCCCGGCCACTCAAGCTCAAGAGATGCAGATCATCTATATTTCACTGTATTTTGATGTAAAAATGGACTCAAATGTCTTTGAAATTCTGCCCTGAAGTAAAACCTAATGTAAAATAAAATATAAAAAATAAGTCAAGACTGAAATTCTTGGGTTCAGGACAAGAGGAAAGCCAGGTAACTCCTAGTCACAGCCATTAGCAGACCTTTTTCCTTTTTGCCCTGTGTGACAGATCTCATGGAAATTTGATGGCATTTCCATGAACAGAGATTTAAAATGACTAAAGCAATTAAGAAGAAACGTAGTCATTTCCATCTTGTAGATTGGAAATATTTCTCTTCCTATCAGATCTACTGTTTGTTGATCAAATTCCTGACTGAAAGACAAATGGGTCTTATTCTAAAAAATGGTATTTGCCACTTTTTGTTCCCCCAATCTATTGTCTCATAACAATGACTTTACCTTTTTAAAAATTGAGTTTGTGTAGAGATGGAGAAAACTTGTTTATCATTGCTTCATTCTTTACTATTCTAGAGTGACAGTAAAATCACTGTCATCAACATCATTCACAGGGCACAAAAGAAGAAGAGGACAAAGAGGGGGATGAGCAAGAAAGAGGGAAAGGAGGAGGGGAAAAGAAAAGGCGGAGACAGGGTCCAGAAATGCTGGGAAGATGAAAAGCTGAAATCTCCATGCCCCTGGAAAGTAAACTGACTCATCCCAGGGTTGCGAAATGTCTAGGAGTTGGAGGCACCAGATGATCAAAGTGTGAGTTCAAAACATCAAGATCATTTGACCTGAGCAGCCTCTCTTCAAATAGCTTCCCAGAAAAGTGTTTTTAATCTCTAGCAAGGACTCAGACTCAAAGACATTTCTTCCAGCCCACTTTCCCTATTTAGATTCCAGACCACTGGCAAGAAAAATTCAATACAGAACAGAGGTAAAAGGAAATCCAAAGAGGAATCCACCCGACTCCTAGACAGCCGCCAGCCCCGATTACAGCAGGAAGCAGGCAGCTAGAGGTCCTCTTTAGGAACGAGCTTTCCTTATAAGCACCGCAGCACTCTTAACATTATGCATGTGTGCTGGTGTGATTAAAAACAGTTTCCATACAAACAACCGCATGGTTTGATTACCAGTTAAGTGAATACATAGCTTTCTAAAGAGAGTAGAGTTCTAAAAATCATTTCTTCCTATCCTTTGGGGGAAAAAAACAATTCAGTTATTTCTTCTCTCAATTAATTTTTAAAATGCTGTGTTTTCCTTAAATATTTCGGATGGAGAGAAGTGATAGGACAACTTGCAGTGAACCAAGGAGTAGGCACGGCATACGATAAAAACTTTGATGAGGACAATTTATCTACAGATGACCCAAGTCCTTTTTTATCATTTGGATGACATCTCTTCATTTGACCATGTGTTGTCCAAACTGAATTATGCAGTGTATTATATCATTGTAGCGTACCAATGTAAAAAACAACAAAACCAGAAAGCCACATTGCTTTTTCTACACTCTGTGCAAGTGAAATTCACCCTCCTTGTAGTCTTTAGAGATTGCTTACTTTCTGGCAAAACCAACTGCAAAGATCTCCAACTGGAAACGTATTTTGCACGATAATAGGTTGAAGTCATGAATCACTTGGTAACTCATTAGAGTTACTAGCATCAAAGGATCCCTCAGGAATCCAGGCAAAAGGTAGTTAAGCAATTAATCGAGTTATTTAAAATCCTGATATGGTTGAACCCGCTTTGAAGACTGCTAGGGATTAATATTTATTTAATAGATTGTCAGTTCCATGCCAAAAACGGAAATGTGACAGAAGTCACCCTAGTCTATATGGAAAAAAGGTAGCCCATGTGAAGCGTATTTTATGGCTGTAGTTGACATCATTATAGTCTGTACCATGATACCACCACACAAAAGCCATCATTCTCAAGCTGAAATTAACATTGCTGTTATTTTCGATTAGAAGAATTGGCTCTAACTCCAGCAATTCTCTGCAGTGATTTATATTTCAGCAGTTGCCATCTCGCACCAAGGGGGAACATGTCAGAGTGTAAGAGCTCTCTGATGAGACATAAGGTATTAAAATTGATAGCAAATGACAAACTAGGTAACAGCGTTGTGCTGGTATTGTTTTCACTTGTCCTGGATGGTCTCTCTTACGGCTTCTTTCCTGAGACTCTCTGCTCATTTCTGTGTTTGATCCAAAATCTATTACTATGAAAAATTAAAGAAAGAAAAAAATCCCCAATTTTATTACTATCAATGGAAACATATAGGATGTGGGTTTAGTGCTATTCAATTAGTTCTTAGCCCTTGCATAAGTACAGAAAATGCACTACATGTTAATGTATCTTCATCTATATATGGCTGAGTTGATTGACACAATGAAGAGTCCAGAAAATAGTCCGATAATTTTCTTAATTGTGCCAAGGTGGAGGGAATGGGAACTGCAGGTTGAATACGGAGCCTGCTCACTGGGCTACAGAGCCCTGCCTTTACAACAAGCTATTTAACAAGTAATATAATTAATTAGTTTCACCCCAATGTCAAGGACTACAATCTCAAAAAAAAAAAAGCTGGTTCCTAATATGTAAGGTCCTGTTATTAAGTTTTATGACTGCCTTCATATCTGAAAATACCCACAGACCTCTGCAATCTCGAGTTTGGAATCCTCTCACCTGTGAAGTGATAACAGAGGACAGCACATTTTGCAAGGCTTTTGCAAAGCCTTTGCTGTTATAATGAAGGTATTTTGTGCCTGGATAAAAGTCACCATGTAAAAGAATAATTGCATTGCTGTCATAGTGAAAAGTGTCGGGAGGATTCTGTCATCAAGTGATGCTCTCTGTCCACAGGCTTTGTACCTCTCGCGATGACTCTACAATAATACTTGTGAGACATCTGACCCTTTCCCAAGGCAGGACACTGGAAAGGCCGGGTCTCTTGTTGATGTAGATTCTTGTACTCTCTGGTGCCTTCCCTGATAACAGAACTACCACCTACAGACTGGTCTGTTTAGAATGCCGCTCACTATACTCTTCTGTCCTTCTTCATCAAATCCAGTCTTCCTCAGACTTGGCTAGCATTTCTGCACAGAATCACTATTTGAGCCTGAAATTCTATCCTTTTGATCTTCCTCTGGCCTCACAATCTCTACTCAGTGTCTGCCCTTTCCTCAGGTTTTTATGTTTCTTTCCACTTATCCTGCTTCTGCAATGTATATCCTAGTCTCGTGGCAACACCAATAAAATGTTGTGCTCACTGTACCGTGTTTTTCTCCTAAGTACATGGAAGACCACATTTCCTAGCCACTGGGTTGGAACTCAGTGGTACAATTCTGGCCTCTGAGGTCTGATGTATATATAGCAGTAGGAGAGCCAGTGAGCCCTGGACAGCACTTTTTCTCTTCCTAGATGTCTTCAATGGCAGTATCATCTGATGGCGTGAACCTGGAAACCCCACACCTCCATTCACAGGAGAAAGACACACACACCTCACTGGGCAGCTTAATGAGAAGTAGCTTCTCTTTGACTTAGCCAGTGGCTTCAGGATTGGCTTTGTGCAGCACTTAGCGTTACCACCTCTTGGAAACTTCTGATCCATTTCCAGAAAACAACCTGTGTGCGGTCCTAAGACTACCACTTAACATACAATATCTCCTATAGCTCATTACTCTTTCCACCAACCTAGTGAGGAGACCTGAGGCCCCCAAATGTTTGCTAATTTATGCTAGCTCTCACCACCAACCTGATGGCTGAAACTCACACCCAAACCCACACTGTTTCCCCTAACTCTTCAATTTGCCTTTCTTCTGTCAGTTTTCTAGATATTTTTTCAGAATCATGTTCTGTGATCCAATCACCTTGAGATTGCTCCATGCAAGGGCTTCATTGGAGGTGGAGCTTGAGTGCCCAGAGGTTACAAACCCTGAGCACTACACATTTCTGGATTGGAGAGGTGGACACGAGCCTGGGTGCCACGGGGATTTTTGCTGGCCTGGCATACCTGTCAGCAGAGACACTCCACTCTGTTAAGGGACACAGTGAGCCGACACACAACATGGCGCCCTGAGAAGCCACACACAGCTCCACACAAATGCAAAGCGGGAGCAAAGATTTCTTTCTCCCTCAGCCCAGGTGGGATGACATCACTTGGCCTTAGGGCCCTTCCATCCTGCTTTTCTAACTCCTCTCACAATATATTCATTAGTAGCTGGCAAGGCTCCACTGAGAGCTAGACTCATCCCAGGAGCCAAGGCCTTCTGTGAAGTGGAGGTCAGTACATGGCAGAAACCACACAAAAACAAAGCTCTTTCAACCATCCCGGATGGATGAAGCTTCTAGGGCTGACATGGGCTTTTATTCAAAGATTTGTATTGTATTGGAGTAAATATCTTGTTTGGTTTATTTCAACCAAAAGTTTCTAGTGGTAACTACAGAATCTTGACTGAACCTAAGGCTTTTTTTCTTTTTTTCATGCGTTACTTGACATAAGGATGCGCAAAAGTTTCCTAATATGAGATATTCTTATAGCTTAGAAAAATTAGTAACTCCTGCCATACAACCTTGTAGGATCTTGTTCTAATGAAGAAGATGCTCTAATAATTAGGCGTAGAGCCCACTGAATGTAACACCTTCCAATTAGCACTCCCCAGCATGAATACTGCCATTATAATTAAACAACAAAGACAAAAATGGGTATCAATCCACATAATAGAAAATAATTGATGAAGTTGGAGGGCGTGATTATTTGTGATTACTTTACAGTCATGCACAGAAAGTAGGAGAACCACAGCTAGTGGTTAATCTCTGGCTACCTCTTTGAAGATAATGAAATTGGCTTCCTACTGATGATTATTCATTAACAATTAATTCTTTCTCAGTGATCTGCCTCATTTTCAGCTTCTCACTACAAACATGCAATGGAATAATTACAAGTGGAAATGAAAAAGCAATTAGTGGCAGATAATGCCAACATCTGATTAAAAAACAGTAGAACAGATTAGCAGTTCCATAACTGCAAGTCTGCTGCCTTCAGCAGGGAGGTGTAAGTCACCCAGCTTTACTATACTTCAAGCTGTGCTTTCTTTTTTATTGCCTCCCCTCCATCATGGTCTGCTACATTCAATGTGCTCCTATTCTATGGGGCATTCGATTGTTGTAAATACTTTCTAAAGATTAAGTAGCATTTCTGAGATTTGTGATCCTATAAGACGAAATTCTAAAGGCACTCTCTCAGAGTGTGATGTACAACTGCCCCAGCTTAGCTCTTCACCTGTGCGCAGCCATAGTTGCTTTGGCCTCACAGGTTGGCTCTCCCTTTGCATGCTGGGGGACTGCTGGTGGACTCTTACTTAATATTGCTGAGGGTGAAAAGATTCTGACTTCTGGCTAAGTAATAACTCACTAAAAGACTTACAATTTCATTGTTCTTAGGAACCTAACTGGCGTGTTAAAAGCACTTCACATGATGAATTACCTGGAGAGTGTTAAAACCCTTTATCAAAGGTAATTAATACTCAATGTTTTTTTAAAATAATTTGGAGGATATGTTAATAGGAAAATTGGTGAGCTTTTTATGGAATGTGGTGCAAAGCCAAGATAGAAGTATAGAACAAAACGTTTTTGCTCTGGGTTTTGAAAAGAACTGTATTAAACTAATCAACTACTTATTAAACATTATTTCACCAGATCCACACATATCAAAATAAATTAAGGCTGGCAGGATAGTTTGGTGACCTAAAGCACCTGCTTAGGAAACTGCAGGGACCACAGTTCACATTCAGCCCCACCCCCAGGGCAGGCTGAGCCAGCCATAATAAAAAAAAAAAAAAAATTAATTGAAAGTATGCATATAAAGGGCCAATGTTTAGCTGCTCAGCAGCAGTATGGCATCCCATATGATTGCTTAAACATCCATTTAGACTGGCCAATTTTTGATCAATATGACTGTTAACAATCTGACCATCATTTCTGAATAGAGCATGGCATTGCTAAGTATCTTCTCTATGCGTGAAATTACACAAGGGCATTGGTGTTAATAAGACATGGTATGCCAGTCCTCAATGAGCTGGGAGACACATGTGCAAAGAAATGAGTGGGACAAAGTGGAATCGCTGTAATATTTACAGGGTGTAAGAGGAGTACCACGGGATTCAAGCAGGACAAATTGTGAGTGAAAAAGCTTGCCAAGAAGATGCTGCTGGAAATCAGTCTGAGGAAAGGAATTTGTGTTCTGTTCGAGTTTTTTTTTTTTTTTTTTTTTCTTCTTTTTCAGAGGGGATAGTGGAGCACAGGACATGCCGAGAAGTACAAAACAAATGGATGAAGACGTTGAGGAAAGAAACAGCCTGGTGTGGTTTGAGAATGAAGGTAAGCATATATAATTGGAAAGCCGGCAGCAGGATGAAACTAGAAAGAGAATGCTGGAGAGCCAGGCAAGTTTACGAATTTCAACCTTCTGAAGTGGGAGGTATTCTATTTTCTCAAGCAGGTATTTACTGACATGAAACTTTTATCATCCTACAAAGCTCAAAACTCACAGATCCCAATCACATGTGCTGAGTTCTCTATGAAATCTAAGTATCTTGGGAATATGGTTGTCAACCTTTCATAATAATAGCACCTTATTAAGAATGATGATAGCTTGGATCTCTTCGGCATCTTTATTTTGGTAAATGAACAATTTTATCATTTCAGTGGAAAATCTCTGACCATTAGAATAGGATTATTACGCCTTTTGTAACTGAATCACTTTCCTGGCTGTGTGGAAAGTCTGACAGGGTCTCAGTAGGGATGATATCTTTGTGAGAGTTACATAGTGTCTGCATTTTCTATTTTATTCACAGGTTGATTGTATGTATATCTGGAGGAGCATAACACAGCAGCTGACCCTGGGGAATGGGATTAACAAGCCGCGAGCCTGAAGGAAATAGGAAACAATGTAGCAAAGATGAAATCCAATGGGATGAAACATCAGGCTTCTTAAGAAAACAACAGGACAGGAGTATAAGTATTAAACTATATTTTAGTAAACCCAATTAATTACTTACTAGCAGACCTGGACTTTGAGATGTGCAATCTGTGGTGTGAATGAAGCCTATGAGAGAGAGAGACACACCTTGGAGAACAACTGCAAATCGACAGTGTTCCTAAACTCCATATTGGAGGTGAAGGACGAGAAACTCATGACTCCAGCAAAGCAAACGCTTGAAGTGGCATGGTTTTCTTTCAATGTAGATTCTCAGTAGTGTGCAGGGTCCGGCTGATATTAGACCTCTCTGGATCGTAAGACAAGAATGCAATTGGAAGAAGTGAGAAATGAAAAGCAGAAAGACAGGCTAGGAAAGAAAGTTGACCAACCTTCTACTTGAAGGTGCGTTTTGTTGTTTCTAACCAATCCTAATCCAAGATGGTTGTAACAACAACAACAACAACAAAAAAAAAAAAAAAAAAAAAAAAAAAAAAAAAAAAAAAAAAAAAAAAAAAAAAAAAAAAAAAAGGGAAGCCTGATTCCTTACCAATTTGTTTTGCTTACCATTGTCTCTGGTCTATAATGACTCAGTGTTTGTCATGACTTATTAAACCCACATGCAGTAGGGCAGTGTATACAGACCTATGCATATGGTGATAACTTTCACGGAAGTCTGACCTCTACTCTGTACTCAGCCAGCGCATCCCAGGGCCCACCCTGCATCTCCACTGAATGTCTCATGAGCACCTCACATCATCAGATTTTAAACTTAGCTTCTGATTCTCAGCCCCCTCCAACATAGGTCTTTCCTCACTAAGGCCCTTTCATCAAAGCATGCCATGAGAAACATAGGTGGTGTCCTGGACTCTGTATCTTATTTCTACATTCTAATCATCAACAAACACCGTTGTCCTGAATGTGCATTAGAATTAGACCCCCTCTGATCTTTTCCTTCTCTACTATTAACAAGCTTTACACAGCCTCTATCACCCCAACCTCTGCAGTAGACGTCCTTCTAGCTGGCTCTCTGTTCCATTCTTACCCACCTTCTGTGCTGATAAAGGAACAATAAGATCTGAACATGATCACTTCTCCAGTGACAAGTTTCAGATGTCATTGAGTGACAAAGTAGGATCTAGGGGGACTTCTCCTGTTTGCTGTCCTAACGCCCTCCCATCGCTTACTCTTGGCTTTTTTACACTTGTTGGTGCAAGGAGGAAAATGAGGAATTCCCTTCTAGCGGGACTGATTTTACAATAGTTTTGAAGCATCCTAGAACCGTTAGAGGGACATTGGCAAGGACAGGTCAGGAATATCTGGGTGGGTGTCAGGAAATCTGGAACTCTCTATCATGTCTATCAGTCTATCTGTCTATCTATCTGTCTGTCCCTATACCTACATCTATCTATGTCTCTGTCTATATCTATACCTATAGCTATAGTTATAGTGATAGTGATATCTGTATCTATGGCTCATCTCTCTATCGTATATCACATATCATCTATGTATCTATATTTTCAGACCCCCTGTACAGTGTCATCTTAAACATGCAGATTGGATATCTCAGCGAGAGGAGTCAAGGGGACCTGAGACTAAGGTCCCTTGAAGAACGATAACATATAAATTGTGGTGGGGAGGGATGGTCTGATACAAAGGACTGTGACACAACTGCTAAGAAGTAACTAGAAAATTGGGGGCATGATTTGGCAAAAGTTCAGAAAAGTAAGAAGTAAATTATAGGCCAGCTTGAACTGCAGAGCCAGAGCTTGTCTCAAAAAGCCAAAACAAATGAACAAAGTTAACAGTTGACTTATGGAGATACACATTTCACATTCTAAAATTACTAGTGAGAACAAATACCCAGTGATGTTTATAGAGGAAAACATACTGAGATGCAATAGAAGACAAAAATATAAAAAGAAACGGAGATGCTGTCTATTAAAAAAGAAAGGATAAATATGAGTAGAAATATATCTATTCTCAAAATTTGATCAATAAAGGAAATTTACATAATACACAAAAAGACAAGCAAACATGTAATAAAATAACAGCAATTCAAAGTGAATGGAAGGCCATTGCTTAAAGACTGGAAGACCTAGTCAAGTCAAAACTTCAGCATTCAAGGTTAAACATTCTTGTTGAAGCCAAGAGTTTAACTTGCTCTAATGATAGCTACAATCCATAATTAAATAATAATTCTGGTCATCTAAATGTGCTGAAAATGAAGAGTTATGGTGAGAATACTAAAAGAGACACAGCAAAGTATTAAGAATAGGAAACTACAACTGTTGTTCCAGACTTTGAAAGAATGAGCAGACAAAAATTCACAAAAATAAAGAGGATGTGAATCATAGCACTTACAAGATGTATTCAAGAGCTATGCTGTGAGTTTTACATCTTCAAGAGGAGACTCATCACTTTTCAAGTATGTATGGAGAATTTACTCATAATTGGCCATGTGTAGTAATTGCTGAACAATCTGCAAATATCCTAATATTCAAAACATGCCTTACTTCACAGATTGTGGTTCCGTAAATATCATAAGGATCTGTAGGTACACAAACTCTTCAAACAACTCATTTATATAGAGGGTACTTAAATATGAATCTGCCCCCCCCAAAATAAACCATTTGAAAATGTAGAGCACATCACAAAAAGATGTGTATATACTCATTCTATTTCCAAGCAATTATAGAGCTGTTTACCAAATGAGTATCTATAATTTTTGGTATATTATAGTTACTTATTTCGATAAACTTTTATGCAGTCATCAAGGCCAATGTAACAGTGCAGCTGTTGGCAATCAGGATATGTGTCTTGAAGTTTAAGATCTGCAAGCATCATGTCCATTTTCTAATTTGAGGTGCAATAATTGAAATTTGCTTACCTTGAAAATATGTGTTTTATTATTCAAAGGAGAAAATAGATCCTTAAACTCCTCCTTTATAAAGACAACTTTTTTATTTTTAAAGAGAATACAAAAAGTAGTTTAAAAACCATTAGAAACTATACAAAATTTCACTAAAAATGATAGGAATTCAACAATGGTTACTGAAAGAAATATATATGTACATACAAAGGCAATTTAAAGTACATATTTGTTCTTTTGTAATGCATGGTGTTTATCACCAAAGGCATGAAGGTTTTCTTCACACTACTGAAGGAAGCAGTAATTGTTTCTGACAAAGACTGATTTTTTTTCTCTAAGCTAAGAAAAATATGGCAATTCAATTTGTAGAACTCAATGTGGTTGGAAATCTTTATGGTTTCATTGGGTTCTTTTTTAAATTTCAAAAACCATCTCTGGTGGTGAAATTTGCCCCATGTGTGAAACAGCCAATAGATCTGGTTTCCAGTACAACAGCTTGAATCCAGGGAACAAGCTATTCTTATTGGATACCACCACCTTCCCACCATCTGTGCCTACACCAATGCATCACTTGCCTGTTATTGTTTATCTTGAAATTATCAATAACATTCAAATCTCTTTTTCAGATTTAACAAAGGGTGGCCAAACAATACATCCTTACGGACTCCTTCATCCAGCTCATATTTGACAGGCACTGGAAGTCAGCTGAATTAATAATGTCAGGGAATTCATCTTCATCTGCAGTGAATGTCATGGGCTTCATTATATTCAGGATAATAAACACCGGGTCATGTGTGTCCGTGTATTTGAAAGAGTTGCCTCACCACAGTCTACCCCCTTAGTTGGTCCCATAGATCGCCCTGCACACTATTTGGCAGCTGGTTTGATAAGTATTACACCAATTACTCGAGCAGCTCCAATGCTGCCCATGAAAACCAACATTATGAACAAGAATTCTGCTCCTTTGCAATTTCACCTCCCACCACCCATGACTGATGGTTTGAGTATCTTCCTGGTTTGCTTTGAAAACTTAACGTCATAATCTTTGCATACTTTAAAACTGATGTTTGAGAAAGAATGTGTACCTAGTAGGTCTCTGAGTGTTCCCAAACATATTACAGCTAATGAAGAAGTTTATGCTTATTGACAGTCCATTACAATCCAACTTTCAAATCATTTTCACTATATGTTCATGGAATTTTAGTTTTCTTCACAGCTGCTGCTTTTACAACAGTAACAGATGGTTTCAGGTGATTCATCAATTTGGTCTTCCTACTATTTCAAAGGCATATGACTGATTTCATCACAATCACCCAAGAATCTAGGTTCCCATCAGCATCTTTAGCATTATGCTTTAGAGGACTGATTTTTTTTATTAAGCATTGATTTTTTATAGATTCAAGAGAAAAAACAGTCATAAAGGGTACTCTTTCAGTTGCAATTGATGATTAATATTTTGCACATTAAAGCGATGCATCAGTGCCTCCCTGAAAAGAATAATAGAATGGTAAGAAAATTTAGTATATGAGAACCTCTACTAGCGATCAAAAGTCCATACTACATTTCAAGATCTTAATAGCATAAAGAATGTACGTGCACCACCATGAAATTCAGATGGTGCATAGGGCTGGTTGCTCCTGGGCTGAGTTTAGCCTCATCACACGTAAAACTATTTCAAATTCAGAAGCCTGACTGTAAGTTTAGCATCATAAAATGCATATTTATAGGAATATCTTTCAATAAGGTTTGCCTACTTTATCTTAAATCTTTTAATAAGCATATTATTTAGAAATGCTAGGGCCAGCCAAATAGTTCAATGGATTGAAGCACCTGCAAGCAGTTGTAGGGTCCAGGGTTCGATCCCTGGGCCTGTCATGCCAGCCCTGCCCTCGGAGCATAGTGAGACTGAAATTGAGACTGGGCTTGGTAGTACATGTCTATAATCCCAGCTCTTGAGAGCGGTAGTTGTTGAAATTAGATTTTCTGTGATTGAATTATTACATCTTTAATATTTACCAAATGCATGACGTGCAGCAAGTTATGTAACTTTTCTATGCTTTAGTTCTTTTACTCCTAAGAATAATAAATAGACACGTATCATGGGGCTATTGTGAAGAATAGTAAATGCAATTATGTGCAGTGTCTGGAAGATGATAAACTCTTTTTTTCCAATTTTTTTATTGTTTAAATTTAACAATGGTTATATTACATATTTTCATCATCAGATCAGTTTAGATTAATACATATAGGTATATAAGATTGATCAAACAATTAAACATTAACCTTTCTAAATCCACATTACTTTTTTTTTCTTTTCCCCCTTCTTTTCTTTGAAAGTTGACATATTGCATATTGTCCTC
>PVJA010011800.1:0-39261 GCA_004027025.1 Myocastor coypus
GGTGCGCAGGCTCAGCTCCCAGCGGTGGGGTTTGGGCTGGGCTGGGACAGGAAGTTAGTCGCGGGAACGCCCTTAATCATATTTCTGTAGCTCAACTTCTCTATAAAGCATCCAAGAGCTCCTTGACAGAAACTCTTGACTCTTTCTCCTGTAAATTCTTCTTTTTGCAAGATACCAGAGGCTCTCTTAGATATCCTGGCACTTACTCTCCTAAACCCTCCCCAAAACTTTATACACTGCTTCTCAAAATCCTTATGCGATAGGAGTAATAGGACATAACAAGGGACCTTCATTTTAAGGGACACTCACTTCATCACCTTAATGGTCTCTTCTCACACAAGAACTTGGAGCACTAATGTTGTTTTACTGGTTACAACAAGTCCATCTGGTGCTCATAGAGGACCCAGCCGTCAGTATCGCCACCAGCAGTTCCTTCAGCTTGGCCACCCTATTCCTCACCTCTGAAGAGGCCCCTCACCACAGTTGGATTGAAATCTTACAGGTAATTCCTATCTTTTTCCCACACATTAATAGGATTCATTTCCTTACAGTCTCTGACATAAGGTTTATGGGTGACTACTCAGCCAACAGGGAAACTCAAGAAAGGGCAAGATATGCCATAGTCAGCAGGTCCAGAGTAATACAATCAAGTCCATTGCCATTTTTGGCACATCACAAAAGGTAGAACTGATTGCTGTGGCATGGACGTTCATACTAGCCAAAGTCAAAATAATAAATATCTATACTAACTTGATTTAGTATTCTTCATTCCCATGCTGCTAACTGGCAAGAAGCTGGTCTGATCAGTACTCAAGGAGCTCCCATCTAGAACCAGTATAACTTCCAAAGCAAGTAACAGTCATTGAACACCAGATATCATCAGACCCAATTTCTCATAGCAATACCTTTGCTGGTGCATATGCCAAATTACCTACATAGGAGCTATATCCTTTTTATCTTTTCCCCCTTGTCTAGAACATCTTGCCTTCACCTCAATATTTGCCTGAACAGCTCTAGTTACTCCACAAAGCAAAGTATACCCAAAAAAATCAGGGGTGGGCTTTCCATGAATCAGAGCTCCTCCTTGCAGATCACTAGGCCTTTAACCATCACCAGCAACTTATGTGATTACTTTCATGTGGGAATCCAAGCACTATATAAACTTCTAACTCAAATCACTACCCATTTTTTCCCTGAAAGCTGATATTCACCAAGTCACCAAGTCACCTGATGTTGCCATCTCTGTTCCAAAACCTCACTTCAGGGACATGAGCCAATTTTCCTTTCCCATCTCACCAACTTCATGGACACACTCTTGGTTTAAATTGGCAGATAGATTTTAGACACATGCCTCCTCATAAGACCTATCAATATCTTCTTACCTTTCTATGCACTTCTTGGGATACATAGGCCTTTCCCACCAGCTGAGGGGCTACAGATATAATACATAGAACTGATACAAGTGATCCACGCCCAGGCTGGCTTACCCCAATCTGTCGAGTCAGGTAACAGACCAGGTTTTATTTCTCACATTACCCAGCAAGTATACTCAAGTCTAAGCATTACTTGGCAACTACACATACCATACCATCCACAGTCCTTAGGAAAAGTAGAAAAGGTAAATGTTTGTCTAAAAAAACACCATACAGTACTTATTCTAGAACTACACTTACATTGGCCTCAGCTTCTTCCTTTAGCCCTAACTTGAATCAGGGCACTTCCCAGGATAGCCACTCTTATAAATTCCTTTGAACTTATGTATGGTTGACCATTCTTGCTTTTCAACTGTCCTATCTCAAAAAATCTTCCCATCACTGACTTTTCCAGCCCTCTCCATTTTCTGATAACTTTTGAGACAACACACCAAGGTCTGCCTTCCACAACCCATAGGTAACCCTCAACTACAAACCCCTATAATTCCTGGATATTCAATACAGTTCAAATCTTCTAAGCCTACTGAACTGCAGTGGTCATCCTCATGAAAGAAAACAAAATGAACATCTCCAGCTTTCCTTCCTGGTTGCACATCACTTAGACTAAGTAGTGTCCTCATATCCTGAAAACCTCTAATCCAAAAGTTGTTATCACTGTACTTTCTGTCTCCCACCAGTCTCTTCCCCATCAAGCATCCCTAAAACTTTTGGGTAAACTCATGCATTGCTTTCCTGCTCTGGTTTCTGATCCTCTACCTCTTGCTGTTTCTCGTGTTCACACCTGAGCTCTGCTCTGCCTGTCCAGAAGCCTTTGAAACACCTCATTAAGATTGCTTTCCTAGCCTTCTACAGAGTTTGAATTCTGTTTTACTTTAGTTTCCACATCCTCACTGATACAAGTTTATAACTGCAGAACATGAGGTTCTTTTTAGTCTGAGCTTTTTTTTCCATTCACAGCAACACTGTGTCAGCAGTCCCCAACTACAGTTTAGAATTTTTATCTCACCAAAGAAGGTGGGTTAGTCACCTACTGTTGTGGCCCAGAAAAACTGTACTGCATGCACTCATATTTGATGACCTTTGGTGTTCCCTAATTTCTCTTAAAAATTCTAATGTTTAGGCCCTCTGCCTGGTTTCATATTTGGATCCAGCATTCTACCTGTGTCCAGAAAACCCCAAGTACCTGCCCTGCTATGAGGTGCCATCCTTTCATTTTTGCTATTGGGGCTGTGAATCAACAGGACTAAGTCACCTTTGGACTTACAGTACTTATAGTACTGCACAAGTGTTTCTAACTTTTTATAAAATACTACTCCCTAATGTAGAGCCTCTTCCCCTTAATGTCCTGACCTTCATTTCCCCTTCTCTCCCCTGCATCTCTATACACCAGCTTTCTTTTTTTTTAAAAAAAAAATTTTATGTTAAAGTATAAAAGCAAAAAGACAGACACAGAGTCAAATACAACAATACATATGGTATAGAATTTTAAAACAACAGAAAGTTAATAATGGTTTTTATATTACATTTTTTATAGTCAGATCAGTTTTTCAGATTAACAGATACAGGTATGCAAGATTTGTAAAATAATTAAACATTAGCACCCACTTTGAAAAAACAGATTTTCCTATCATTTTCACTCATTTTTAACTTATTTTAAAGAAAATATAATGATAAGAACTTAGAAACAGCGCACATTTCGAAGAACACGATGAGAAGTATTCAGCAGTGGTTTTTGCATAGCACACTGATGTAGTTGCTCAAATTACAGATATCAGCATATAGTGTTAGCCAAAGTGGAGATTTCAAATATTTGATATTTTCAAAAAAAGTGATGAAAATTAGTAGTATAAACATCTCATCTGTGTTATATATAGATGCCTACTGGATTTTCTCCCTTTTTTCCTATCTTTTTTCCTTTCCATCATTGTCATTATTTTTTCCTTAATTTCAGTTTCTTTCCATTTTTTTCTATCATGCTTTTCAGATTTTATTTATTCTTTTAGGTTGTTACACTAGGGAGGCAATATGATATTTATATGTGGGTGTGATTTACTTCATTTATGAGAATAGCCTCTAGTTGCAATCATTTGTATATGAAGACCTCAAGTTTGTCTGTCTGTATAACTGAATAACACACTGTTGTGTAAAAGTATCACATCTTTTATATCCATTTCTCAAGTGATGAGTCTTTTGGTTGTTTCCAGGATTTGTCTATGAAAAATTCTGCTGCTATAAACATGGGTGCACATACATCTCTCTGGTGTGATATTTTCAGTCTTTTGGGAAAATAGTTAGAACAGGAATAGATAGATTGAATGCAACTTCCCATCTGATATTTTTCACAAGCCTCCACACTGATTTCCAGAGGGGTTGTACCATGCTGTATTCCCACTAGCACTTGAGACTTGAGAAGGTTTTGTTTTTTTTTTTTTTCCACAGCCTTTCCAGCATTTGTGATGAATTGATTCTTTATGGCAGCCATTCTTCTGGGATGAGCTCATATCTCAATGTTGATTTAATTTTCAGTTCTCTAATGACAAGTGCTGTGGAACATTTTTCATGTATTTATCTACCATTTGTATTTTTTACTCTAAGAAGTGTATTCATCTCACATGGCCAGTTTTGAATGGAGCCTTTGATTTGGGGGCCTAATCTTTTTAATCTTTATGTATTCTTATTAGATAGCCTTTGTCTGAGTGATTTTTTTATGTCTATTCATACAATGTATTACATTTATAAATTTGTATATGTTGAACCATACTGCATTTGTATGATGAATGCTACCTGGTTATGGTATATAATGTTTATGATAATTTTCTGCATTTTTTGCTAGTATTTAAGGATTTTTGCATCTATGTTTATGTGAGAGATTGGCCTGTACTTATCTTCTGTCATTGAGTTTTTCACCAGCTTTGGTATCAGTATGATAACTTGCCTCCACAAATGAGTTTGGGTGCATTGCTTGTTTTGAATTTGAAGAGTTTGAGAAGTTTTGGGATTAATTCTTTAAATTTCTCGTAGAAGTCAACTGTGAATCCCTCAAGACTAGGACCTTTCTTTTTTGGTAGGTTTTTTTTTTTTTTTTTTTAATATATTTTCAATTCTGTTGGTTGATAATGTGTTATTTTGAGTTTTATATCTCCATGATTCAATTTTGCTCGTTTGTACCAATCTAGTAATTTGTCCATTACTTCTGTTCTTTCTGTTCTGTGGGAATAAAGCTTTTCAAAGTAGCTGTTGATGATTTTTATATTTATAATAATAACAGGATATGTAATAATTTCATTTTTTTATTCCTTATTGTTTGAGGACTTTTTTGCTCTTTCTAATGAGGTTGGCTTGGTATATATCAATTTGATATAATGTTTCAAAGAAGCAGTTCCTTCATTCTTTAATTCTTTTTTTTTCATTCTTTAATTCTTTGTGTTATTTTGTCTCAATTGCATTACTTTCTGCTCTAAGCTTGCTAGCCTTTGGGCTATGGGCGTGGTTTGCTCTTCTTTTCATAGGTGCCTTAGGTACAACATTAATTTATTTAGTTGTTCTCCTTTTGTTTTCCTTCTGTGTGAATTCACTACCATATATTTCCCTCTGAGTATTCTTTTCATTGCATCTCTCAAGTTCTGATAAATTGTGTTTGAATTTTCCTTTGCTTGAAGATTTTGTGTAATATGTTGTTTTATTTCATCTGTAATCATTCAAGTTGAATGTTTTTTGTTTATTGTGAAAATGAGTACAAAAGCTTTGAGATGTGCGTGCCAGCATACAAAGAAGATAGTTGGATTCTCTATCTGGTTCCTATTGTGGCCCACTGGGGATGGCAAGGCCCTTTCATCCTTCCTACTTGAGGTCCTCTTACCATAAATATTCTCATTTTTCTCATAGCTCCTTGTCTTTTTAAAGATTTTAGAAGAGCTGTCCCACCCATGGTACGAGCATTCATGAACAGTGAGCTTTGCATCGTGGATAAGACTCTTGACCTGTCATCTACATAGACCTGACTCTTCATCTCAACAGTTATACCAGCTGATACCACAATAGCAATAAGTAGGTAGAGAGTCTTTGCCCAGTTGAAAAAACAATAGCGAGGATGGGTCTGAGCTCATAAAAAAAAAATCTACTGGGTCATCATGGGAGCCAGGCAGTGTGGCATAGGGACCCTAACCAGGGACAAGTTGTCCCTAGACTACCTCTGACTGCTTCCCCTTGGTTTACCTCAACTATCTCTTTTATTTTTCACTTGGCCTCAAGTCTCCCCAATCAGTGCTTGTTAGGACTCCATACTGCCCATACAAACTCCACCTACAGCTGAGCCTCTTAAATTGTTTGTCTCCCTGGCTCAATCTCTGATGATTTTTGCTTCTCTTCCACAGCCTTTCTGTGCTGAGTAGTAGAGAATTTCTTTACTTCTGTTCCACTTCTGATTTGTACAAAAAGAGGAACTTTGTACTTTGCCTTACTATTTTTTCTAGAAAGAGACAAATTTTCCCCTCAGAATATCCAGGGCCTGTCTGTTCTGTGACAGTCTTTGGTAACATACTTCTGGAAAGGGAATCAATTTGACTCGAGTATATATCCAGTGGTATGTGGATGCTTATTAAATCTTAGTCTATTGTTTGATAGTCATTAGAATAAATGGGAGGGCTTTATTTGATGTTTTCATTTTGTTCAGAGCAACTGTCAGGCCAAACCCACAGGTCGCAGGAGATTGGGAGCAATACCCAAGTTGGACAGTACAATATCATGTACATAGGTGAGCAGAAATGGAAGTAGAAACTGGGAGAGCTCGCTCAGCAGGCATAAAAGCCCAAGGGAGTAATGCATGTTGCTGTGGAGCGACCCTGTGAAGAGCATCCCTTAGTTTCTGCTGTGTGTGTGTACTAGCCAGCATCCTGAGTGACCAGAAGAGTTCACTGGGTGAGATACCTCTTTAGATTGAGCTTCAAAGGAGCTGTCTGGTCCAGGTAATTTCTCTAGCCATCATCTAGATGGGCTCTTTTAATTCTTTTCACTTTAATGACATGATCCATCTCACATTAGATTTCTGAAATTTCATGGCCTCTTGGGATAGACAGTATGCACCTGGGGTATATGTATGTAAAAGGGGTGTCTACAGGTACAGGTGATACTTCAGCAAATTTTTTTTGAGCTGGGTACTGGTAGGGTTAAGTTTTTATTTCTGTAACTCTTTCAGACATGTGTGCCTGCACCCTCTATGTAGTTTTCATTTAATCTTTTTACAGGTCTGCCAGCTTTTGTGTTACCTTTGCTACAGATGCATGCTGCTGTCCCCAGTTCTCCAGGGTAGATGATATGTAGTTCTGACTTCTCATAGCCAGACTCTGAAAATTTCTATTATTTATGTAGGGAATGTCTTGCACCAGCCTAAGTAGGCGCATATAAGTACCAATGTAACACTCACAGTGTTTCATTGTTTTAAAGGGTGCCATTTGTAGCTGGTCAATCCTATGGCATTTTTTCCTTGTCTCTTACTCTCTTTTAATTCCCTTTTTTTGTTTTCTTGTAAAGCAACCATTTACTTGAGAGTATAGAAATAATTGAAATTACATTAGAAGCAGCACATATCCAAAAGACCAGAATGACAGGCACTCCAAGCATAGTTTTAGTGTTATGCATTGCTATTCTCAGTGTGAAAAACCTGCTGGAGATTCTTAGGACCATTGTCTAATTTATTGTGTATGTAAGTGCACGGTTTTTCTTCTGCCTTGTTTCCTATCTTTTCTGCTTGCTGTCTGTTGTTTAAACCTTAAGTTCTTGATTTTCCATTCAGCTTTGTTACACCTTTCTACTTGACAGGCTACAATTTTGTATATGCTTAGATTTTTAAATTTCTGTGTAAAGATGCATAACTGTTTTTATTACATTTTATAGGGATTTGCTAGAATATCAATGGCTGATGGAAAATACCGATTTCAATTTAAGTCTAAGATGTTTGATACTCAGAAAGATGGTGATGTTAAGTTCAAGTACCTGTGGTATAGAGTAATAATATCAAGACACTTCTCTCTTAGAGGGTGAAGAACATAAGTTTGTAGACCAAAAATTAGAGAAAGAGTAGGGCTACAAGGACAGCGAGTATTTTGGCCTTAGCTCTTCAAGGTCAGTGAGGACTCAGGACATAAGAGAACCTGTGCTGTAACATTCTATAACTCAGTGGTTTCCCAAATTTTCTGTTCAAGGAGATTATGGGGCCACAGAGGAAAGGGGTGGACAATGTATAGTGTGACTAAGAAGGGTCACTTAGAGAGAAAACATTCTCTCAAGATTTCACAGAAAGCGAACTGTTCAAGCAATGGCCAGACTCATCCAGATCGCTGACACTGACAATAGTTCTACAAGGCACTGTACATGGTTTCAAGGTAAATCTGGAGGGGATTTGACTGACCTTGAGAGATACCAAGTTACATATTTTGTTATACAAGTCTTGCTTTAACTTGCCCTTAACCACCCACCAGAAAAGTTTAATCACAGTGCATAAAACATAAAGCTAGATTAGTATAATGAGCTGTGAAAGGCTTAAATCAAGATCTTCTGACATTGCAGTTCTGCCAGTAACTCACTATGGTTATGGAATATTGGACTATGTACAGAACTACTTTCTCTTAGTTCAATGAGAATAAATTTTTGTACCAACAATGATTAGAAAAATTATCATGTCTACATCCTGTGCTCTCAATAACTACTACAAGGACAACAATATGCATTGTATTAATTATTGGGGATGTACTAGTAATGCGTTTTGAAATTGTCACGTTGTTATTTCTTATTGAAAGTACTAATGCATTTTGAAAAAGTTAAAAAAAAAAAAAAAAGCGTGCTACACTAGCTAGTCAGATCAGAGCTGAGAGAGGTTTAAGCCTCTGTTATGGTTTTTGTCTAGTGTCCCCACAAGATCTCATGCAGTCATGGGATGGGGACTTCTAGAGTTTGAGACTTGACTCATGATCCATGAGGATTATGTGTTTTAGTACTGATGGGATTATGGGTATGAGTACTGCTGGGACTATGGGTGTGGTTGAGGGTAGATATCCTAAGGCATAGAGCCTGTATGTAATATAAAGAGGGCAGTGAGACAGAAAGACAGACTCACTGTTGCTCTCTGCTGCCCTGGTTGGTCGGTTGCCTGTCACAGTTGTTGCTGTTCTGCCATGAAGAACTGGATGTTCTCTGCCCTGTTCCACTCAGCCTTGGGCCAGCTGCATATGGACTGAAACCTCCAGTATCTGTGAGCTAAATAAACCTTTCCTTCCTTCGTTTTGAGTGTCGGGTATTTGTCCCAGAAATGAGTAAGAAGTAAGTAAGACAGCTCCTGAACAACATAATTTTGAGTTCAGATTTATCATCATCAGCAGGTGGTGGAGCAGATGTTGACCAGGCTGAGGTGTCATGGCTGCTTTCCTCTAAGTTGTGGTATTTCTTCATCACGAAGAGGCCATCTTCCTGTGTCTCGGAATGCCCACCAAGCCTGGTTTCCTTAGTAGCTTGGAACTGTAAAGAGGAAAGCAAATTAGAAGTTTTAAGTGGTTTGTATGGCTTTTCTGATCAATAATGCTCTAATTATTTGTAGTTTTATATATGTTATTGTATTGGAAGATTTTCTGACATCAGGAAGCTGTAGATGTTTTCACTTTAGCAGGAGTTCATTTCATATAGTTCAGGTCACTGTGCAGAGCATGCTTGTGGCAGAAATTTGGCTCAAGTAATTTTATTAAATTTATCCAAAATGACTACAGCATATATAGCCATTCTATGCTTTTACTAAGAGAGCTGCTTCCTACACTAAAAAGGGTATCCTCTTTTGTGAGAGGGCTGCTTCAAGTGTGATCAGCTGAGAATGAATAATCAGTTAGTGCCAGGTATTAATGATCTGGTGGTCCCAGGGTGATGATCAGGTACACGGCAGCCTGAGTAGTTATACTGACAAAAGTGTGAGGTGAGGTCTTCTTCATAAGATTCGTTGGTGCTAAGTGATCTGGGTATTGGAGAGCCAGTGATGTTCTGGGTTGCTGAGGAGTTCAGTGCAGCCTGTGTAGCATCTGGACACTTAGGCTACAGGTGAGTTTGTTGCTTTTCTATCAGAAAGACAGTAGATATTAGAATTCAGAGACGAGCAGAAGGTAGTCCTTAGTTGTGATAGCGTAAAACTAGAGTCTTAGCAAAACAATTGCCATGATAAACCTTTGCTCACCCCAGAGTAGTAGAAACAGGCCTGTGTGAGAAAGAGTTAACCATATAGAGGAAATCCGTCCTGAGAAAGCCTCACCATAAGCAATAACGGGAAGAAAAGTAGACAGATATACAGCAAAAAAAGTATGTATGAGAAGCAGGATGCATGTCTAATCTGTTTGACAAGCAGGAGGCTTGCTATGCATTTATAATTGTTTGATAAACAGGATGTATTACATATTTTCTTTCTCTTTATATACTCTTCATGTTCTCTTCTTGGGGCCTCTGACTTGGACTCTCAAACAGGGATCTATGCTGATGGTTACTGCACTCAGCTATTCAAATCTGCATTAGCTCCTTGGGTTCCTATATTGATTATGATTCCACAACATGAGTGACTTCATACCAAGACTTTCTAAGCTAGGGAACTGTGCCTACCCAGAGGCCAATAGTCTGAGTAAGCTGTTTGAAAACAAATGTTGCCCTTTGTGGAAAATAGGTTCACTTCATTATAGTTGTAATGCCCATGGTTAGGGTTGTAGTGAGGGCCTTTCATTGTGTTAGGGGGTTTTTGTGCTCAGCTTTATTTATATGTGTCAGTCTTTTTTAGACATGGTATCACATAGAGGTCTTCTAGATTTTGTGAGCTGTGGGATCCAGATGGTGTAGAGCAGTGGTTGTCAACCTTTGTAATGCACTGACTCTGCAATAGAGTTTCTCATGTTGCGGTGACCCCCAAGCCAAAAAATAATTTTGGTCGCTATTTCAAAACTGTAATTCCAAATAAATAACATTTTCCTATGGCTATGGGCGACCCCTGTGTTTTGGTCATTCGACCCCCACTGAGGTGGCGATCCCCAGGTTGAGAAACGCTGGTATAGAAGTTAGTAACTCTATGAGATTTTTCAGGGTTGAAAATAGGACTGGGAAGATAACCTGATTTCCATCTAGACTATGCATACATTGCTTCTAGGAATTCCTTTATGTCCAAGAAATAGCATTTTTTTTCCCCCTACAGGGAAACTAGATGGCCAACTAGGAAAAAATCTCCAAAGCATCAAGGTAAGCAACCCCTGAGAAGTTACTCGAGTACAGTTGATTTTTATGGTAGAAGTATTGTATTTTTCTTTGAGGACTGAGTGATTAGCAAAAGAGAACTGACAAAGAGAAAGAAGCATGTTGAAATCCGAGCAAGTGAATTAGGCCGCATGTAGAGTTCACTGGCTGAGAACCACAGAGTGCAAAGGTGTGCTTTAAGATCTTGGGAGTAGGCAATAGATGGGGAGTCTAAGTTCCTACCTGGAAAGAGCAAAGACCCAGAACTGATCCCAGGCATACATGCCGTGCTGACGCCTAGCTGTGTCAGTCATTGAGACTGGGTAACTTGGTGTACTCCTGTAATCCCAGGGCTAAGTGGCTGAGACAGTAGGATCGCTGAGTCTGAGCTGCATATGGGACCCTATACCAAATAAATGTTTTGAAAAGTACCTTTTCTTCCAGTGGAGGAGTGTGACATGCTGCCTGACTCTTTCGGAGATTCCCAGATTGCTGTAGGATGATGATGTGTGTGGCTGGATGCCTTTTGTTGTGATGCATGGTAGTGCACAGTATCTGGCAACAGTGGGAGCCACACTAAGATACTATCTGTGCAGGGTTTATGGATGGCCAAACTCCGGGCTTTTCCCCCAACTCTGAGAGGAGTTTTTGGAATTTCAGGATCATACTTATCTTCTGTCTCAGGCTGATGCCGGTGTCAATCTTCCTCTTCAGGAAACAGAGTTAGTACTGGTTTGCTGATGGTGGCTCTTAGTTGGGAGAGGCCATCTCTCTCCAGAAGCAGTATGTGGCAATCTGGCTTTTTGTTGCTGTTGTTTCCCAGTATTTGCTACACAGTCTCTCTGTGCAACCGGGACTCTTAGTGATCTTCCTGTTCTCTGCCTCATAGGAGTGTGCCACAATACCCTGTCTATGTGGGTGGCTCAGCAACCTGGTAGTGGAGGTAGCGTAGCATGTGGTACGTGAGATCAGACATCAGTCCCTGTGTTTGCCTAAGCAGGCACTTGATCTGCTCATCTATTTTATTGGCCCTGAATTTCAAACTTTTAGAGTTTTTATCTTTTCATTTCTATGGACATGTTTTTTTTTTTTTTTTTTCCCCTGGTGTTCTTAGTCCTTACATCATGTGGATTGATCTTTGGCTAGAGTGTATGGTAGTCAACCTGGCTAGATTTTCTTTAGTACATTGGGATGTTTATTGTGCAGTTGTTATGGAATGATCAAACTGTGACAAAAAGGACAGCAAGGTTGGATGAAATCAGGCACTGGGGTATCACTATTAGTCTCTTTCATTTAGGTCCGATCCTGCAAAACTTCTCACATTTATTAAGGGCTACATTACTCTATGCAATAGGTACTTCAGGTTAACGTCACTGTCTTTCTGAATATTTAATGTTTTAAACTAAAGATGGAACTGGTATTATTAAGGGCAACAAACAGCCAAGGGATGTTCATAAGTAATTTGTTGTAAGCCAACTGCTAACTATATTGCCTTCTAGCATTCACTAACTAGTTCTTGCATCACTGACTGATAACTTCCCATGTAGAGAAACAAAAAATAGTTACCTGTTACTACCTTGTCTCTAGCTTGCCAGAGTAACATGGAGCCACTATCCTTAGGCTCTGTTCTGTGTGCCTTGCTCCCTTGGCCAACTTCTGACTTGTATCACTACATGTAGTGAAGGCTGCACCAACTTTGAAGGGCCTGTGATCAAAAAAAGGTAGGCTGTATAGGCATCATAGTCTTGCAGCAAAATCTCAAGGGGTTTATCAGCCATGGGGGTAACAATAGTAACTTTTGCTGTATTTATTGAGTCTTGATCCTACTTCTGTGCCAGTGAGAACTGGACTGGTTGCTTTGTTTTAGCTGGGTTTTCTTCCTCTGGTCAGGGTAAACTTTGGGAAAGTCCATGGCACATGTTTAGTTGGGTGGACTGTACAATTTTTCCTTCCTTCACAATGTGATATTTTTCAGTTATACAGAGAAGTGCTGTGCACAATTCACTCAGGTGGGCATTACATGATACCGTATGACCAGGGTGGGATTGTAAGGATAAATATGATGGGAAAGAGATCAAGATGGGATTGAGTGTACACTAAAGGCTGGTGTCTCCACGATTGCAAACACGGACTAGTGGCTGGAATCTGTTCCACTGACTGGACCCACCCCTAGTGAGAACTTAAGCAACTTTTGCCAAGACAGAATTCCTAGATGTTGGTTCACTCAGTGAGCAGCAGATTGGCTTCATATGAAATCTAAAGTGTCCAGAAATGGCTTTTTCAGAGATTTTGGGTGTGTTAGGAAGGACTTGCAGTGTGGGCCAGTCCCATTTTTAAGTCACTGTGTGTGTGTGTGTGTGTGTGTGTGTGTGTGTGTGTATGTGTGTTACCTTGGATGGAGCCACAATGGACAAAGTATGAGTGTTCCTTAAAGTGAGATTATTTAGGTCTTCAGCAAGATGACTGCCTCTTGGACCTCGTGAACGAAAGGGAAGCTTGGCACTCACGTGCCCATTATGTCCTTGTATATGAATGCACAGAACTGCAGGTTTTGGCCTAATCAGCAAAAGGACCGCTTTATGGATTTCACTGTGTCTTACCTGCATGCACTCCATCACTGAACAGACGTTCTGTGGTTCAACATTTTCTTGCCCACCTTTAGGGCTGATCCTAAGTAGAAGAGAACAGGTTCTCCTCCTACTGAATCTGAGGTGGACGCAGAGGCAGACTGATTTGTTCCCTCCGGTGTCTTACATTATCAGATGGCCAGAACAGACTGTGTTCTTTCCAGGATTTGGGACTGGAGAGCTGGTAGCAGCATCAAGCAGGGTCCTCTGATTCCTCGGTTCACTTCTGCAAGGGGAATCTGAGAAAATCTTCAGGGCTCACTGTCATAAGGGGGAGGCTGGAGAGAGGTTCTGTCTCCACAGTTAAGCCTTAGCCAGTGAATTTATCAGCCAGGCAGGCCTTGCTGGTCAGGAAACCAAAATGTGGCAGCAGTTTGGAACAAAGGAGAGACGGACACAGGAGGTGTGGAAGCAGTGGTCAGCTCTATTTCTAGACTTTATTTACGCTAAATGCCCAGACCAGGATCACTTGCGAGGAATACAGGTTTCAAAGACTTTGGTAAGCATCTATTTCTAGCTTTCCCAAAGTGCAACTCCTTTGTCCTCTCCTATATGGCCCAACTCCATGCCATTCTGGCACCCTCCTGTATCCCAAGAACCTCAGCCCCACACTACATACAATCTTGTCTTTGCCTCTAGACCTACAGACCTCAGTAGAAGTTTGTTTACAAGACGGGTGCATGGCTCATGGGTTTCATGATACTTCCAGGATCTGGTTTCGAATGCACCTCCTTCCAATGACTAGACTTTCAGAAGATAGTCCATTCACAGAACTCTCGTGCGATCTCTACAAGCACTGCCATGAAAGCCAGGTAAGCCCCCTGAGCATCTGTAATCAGGAAGTCTAGTAGGATCTCAAAGGTCCGTGGGGCCCATACCCTTTGCCTGGGGAAAAGTCTGAGAGCATTGCCCTAAGTAACCTGCAAGGGCCAGAGTGATACTGTCCCAGTCTGATTGGAAGTTGCTAGAAGTCTGCACCTCTGGGGCCTCAGTCACAGGTGTGGTAGGCATGGTGATTTGTGTGCTGGGCCATGTTCTAGGGGGCCATCGTACTGGCGGTACTCACTTGACCAGGTATGGCACTAAGCATTACCCCAAGAGTACTAGTAAGTTAGGGCTAGTCCCTGGTAGCTTTGCCTGGTAGTGCTTTGTAGACAGGTTTCCCAGAAAAGGCATAGGTGGCCTGGGTATGTAGGAGATGTGACCTAAATCAGGAGGGCTGCTTGGTCTGTCACAGACAGGAACGCTCTTGCCATCTGAGAGACTTTCTTTAATCTTCTCCAACCACACGCATAGGTGGCATTATGGAGCTTTCCCAAATCCTGTGCTTCTCACCCTGACCCAAGACCTTCCATCTCCTCTCACGTACCCACAGCAGGCTCTTGGCGTGTCTGTGGGATTCTTCTCTGCCTTTGCCTCCAGTCCTAATTCTTTCTTGCTCCTTTCTTCCCATCCACGCTGCCCATCCATAAGCTCCCAGCCATGCTAAGGAACTTTGTTTTATGTACACTTTGATCCCCTTACACAAAACTGCAAGGCAAAGCATGTCAGAACTCAAACAGGGACTTTTATTTCCTATCTGTAGCTTCTAGTGAAGTCCTTTGCTAAAAAGTTATATTCTGTCAAATACGGGAAGAGTGTGGTTTTGAAATTTCAACTTGATGTCCACTCTGCAAATTGTAATTTTCTTTGTATTTATCATGTACATAAAGAAACCTTACAGGCTGAGCTGGCCTGACAGTGCTGCTGGCTCTCACCACACATACCCGTAGTACTGGGCAATGTCCCTGTCTATCTCCCTCTGCCGGAAGAACTGTAGTTTCCCTAAGGAGGTGAACTTGGCAGCCAGTTCCCGCTCATGCTGCGCCTGCCTCTTGAGGGCTTCTCGCTCTGGCCTCTGCTTTTCGGTGATGGGGCTGGACACCACAGGCTCAGGCACATTGGGTTTCCTCCAGGGAATGGGCTGGCGGCTGAAGTCTTGGAGCAGAAATGGGTGTTGCTGCTGAGGTAGGGACCTGTGCTTGGTCACAGCAGTGGCAATGGGCTGCCTTCTGAGAGAGGCAGCAAAAGGTGCTTCCTGGGGTGTAGGTTTAGACCCTGAAGACTGAGGAAGACCAGGCTGGGTGGAGGAGGTCAACTGGGGTTGCCCAGCATTGTAGGGCACTGGCTGAGGTTGTTTGCCAGGACCCAGCAGAGGGCTGTCCATAGCAGCTGATTGAGATTGTGGAGCTGTGCTCCTAGGTGCAGTTTGGGCATGATGGACTGTGGTGGGTCTGCGGGAAGTGCGAGACTCTGACCTTGGAGGAACAGATCTTGCTTGAGGCTTTTCTGCACTGGGAACGCACCAAGGCATTACCTTTACCTTCCTAGGTGGCGGGAGCTCACTCAGGCATGCGGATGGGTCCTCTGTTGCAGGTCTATTGTGCACCTTCTGGGAATTGTCCCTAGCACTCTCAGGCCCCTTCTTCACACATGGCGCCTGTGACCACAGTGTGGTGGTTTGCGGTGTCTTTGGTGCCCTGCAGGAAAGGTACCCAGCTGTCTTGTCCCTCTTCTTCCCTAGTGGGTGGAATATCTGCACAGACTCCAGCATGTGCAAGGCTAGGCAGGTGCGTGGCTTCTTAAAGGCTTCTGGACCCACCACAGCTTGGTGTCTCTTTCGTATTACCTGGGCAGCAGTTGGATTTTCCGGGACCTTGACTTTTGGCCCTGGCTTCATCCTCTCTAGAGATTTCTTCTTGTTGTTTGCTTTGGTCCTCCTGGCACTAGGTGGACTCTGGCCCTTACGTTGTTTGGCACTGCCTGAAGCTGCCTTGCGAGATTTGCTGGGGGATTTCAAAGTCTCCTGGCCTGGAGGCCTGTCACCTCGCAGTGCATCCAGAATCACCTCTTCCTCTGTGGTCTTCAGCCGTGGTTTAGCCTCGGGAGCACCAGTGATGGGCTCAGAGGCCTTATGTGTGTTGTTCTCCACTTGCGGTTTCAGAAGTTTGTTCATCCTGGCCTGCTCCTCCATGCCACTCATATCCTCTGCAACATTTTCAGGGGCTTCCCTGGCTGTGGGATCTTTGGACCGTTCAAGTTCATCCAAGGCCAGGAGCACCTGAGGAAGTTTTATGTCCTCCAGTAGGTCACCCACTCCTGCCCAGCCTGGGCTAGACTCAGTGCCTGTGTCATGCATCCCTAGCTTCTGGGGACTCAGGTGACCATTTCTGCCAAGGGAATCTATCCAGCCTAGCTGCTCAGTGATTGAATATTCAGTGGAAAGGAGGTGTTGTGGTGGCTCACCAGCCTCTGAGGAGAGAAGTGCGTCTTTGTTTCCATTTAGAATGTTGTGGACACCTAGTCGCTTTGAATCTTGTCCCCTGACTTCATCCCAGGGCTTCTGCTTTAGGTGCTCCTGGCTTAGATCCCAGGTGAAGGTTAGAGTGGAATTCTGCAGTGGAGCTTGCTCTGAATTGTTCCCATATAGAGCTGGGTTTCCCTCACTCAGGTGAGTAGTGCTGCTAGTGTAGGACACATTGCGTTCGGAATGTTGTAAAACCAGCCCTGCCTGGATCTGGACCTGTGATTGCAGGGATTTATCTGGCTCTGGGGACGTCTTCTTGACTGCAAAAGAGAGAAAGAACACGATCAGGCTTAGTATGGTCCTCAGAAGCCCACCAACTTGGGGCCTTCCCTGTTATAGGCTGATCATAGGCAAAAGCCAGTTTTCAGGAAGGATTCATTTGTTTGTGCCTTCTTCCTTACCACTTATAGTTGCTGTTGTCTGGATTTTTATGTTCTAGGAGTGTTCTTAGAGGAAAAAAAGTAATTTTTGTAAGAAATCTGTTTGGCCAGTGATGGGAGATCATTCCCTTCCATGTTCAAGGAAGGCCCTCTGCTCCCTGACAAACTCAGCACACTGTCTCAATCAATATACCCACACACGTGCACACAGATGTGTACTCTAAAAGTTAGCGTTCCTCACAGGTAGCCTCGTGTGAGCATGTTCCTTTGTACCCTCACACTTCCTGCTCCAAAAGAACACTGATCACGAGAGACTCATATTCCTCATTTGAAAAATGAGGCAGAGAAACAGTGAGCCTCATACTTGGTATAGTATCTCTGCAATGCGTTGATTTCTTTTAGGTACAAATGAAAAATAAACCTGTCCTTTACAATGGACCCTTGCACCATAACTCGTTGTGCTCCTCGGTGCTCGTCAGCTCACCTACACGGCCATCTGGGGATCTTCTGTTCCCTACCAGCAGTTCCTGGGAGTGGAGTGAGCTCAGCACAACATGAGTGTCGCTCGAGGACTGATGCTGTACGTGTCCCTCCACACACCAGGACTGCGCTGCAGATTCAGCTCCTCTCTGCAACGCTAAAATGATTCCTTTCCCTACTTGCTCTCAGTACAAACCTTGGAGACTCAGTGCCGTGTTGGCTTGAGTAGTCTGAGCACAATAGGTGGCCGGCAGCGTGGAGAATGATGATTCGAAATTTGTTTGCGGTATCTCCTTGAGCACCATTACGATTTGTGGGTGGTGCCCAGTGGCCCCAGTGTTTGGGTGTGACACACACTCATGACTGTACCACTGTTTGTGCTGAGCAGATAGCCAAGGTCTCACTGTGCCCTGTGTGTAGTAGTGGCTGTGTCCCTTATTTGGCAGGCATGGTGGTTGTCCTAGTGTTGCACGGACTAGGCTGGCTGATGGGTATACGGGGATCATGGCATGGGCATGGGCTGGCATGGATGTTGAAGTCACCACTGGACTCTGGTCAGTGATCACTGTGAAGGGCTCCAATGGTTGGGACGTGTTTGCAGAGCTTGTCCCACAATCCCAGAGCCAGATGCCCTGGGAGGAATGAGCCAACGTAGATAGTTGGCCTTTGCCACCTGTCTCTGCCAAGCTGCTTTTGCTACAGTGTTGGTACATGTGGGGAATGTCCATAGCTGGCTGGTTGTACAGGGTAGAGTTGTAGGGCAGGATCCATGATGAACTGAGAACTGGGGTCTCCATCTTGGAAGAGCTGTGCGCACTTGACATTAAAGGAACAGCCGTGCTCACGAGGGTAGTTGAGAGCGGTGTAGGACTGGAGGCTTCCGTAGGTGACGGGATTTGCAAGTATTCTGCAAGAAACAGGAGAGCCATAAAACAAGAATGAGACGGATAAATTCTCATGAGAGTTGAGTACTAATGTGAACTCTGCTAAGGCTCTGGGAACCACAAAGCCTGTGATAGCAATCTTCATGGCAAGGCTGGCAAGCAAACCCTTTCTGGTGGCCCTTGCTGGCTGGAGGAATTTGGGAGTCTTCCCGTAAACTTCATGTTTCCCTACGGGGTCGACAAGGACTCCAAGAAACCCACCCGTGTGTGCTACACTTGCCTCAAGAAGCCTCCTTCTGTGTGCTATAGGTTCCCTAGGGCCTGAACCCACACTGGTTCATGACCCAGAGCAGTGCCTTTGAACCCTTTCAGACCAAGAGACCCTTAGCGAGCTTGAAGCCCTGTCAGTTATGAGCAAGGACATTGACACAAGTGAGCCCCCTGGGATTGTTCAACATGTCCCAGAGTTTACTGTTACGAGAAATTTACAGTGTCTAGCTTGTTTGTATGTGGTTTGTGAGTCAGCAAATTGCAAAGAAGAGAGAAAGAACTGTACTCACGTGACTTTGTTGTTCACATGGCAGAAGAATTGCTGCTTACCATTGTTACCTTCTAGCATGTCCTTTTTCACTGGCAGGACCCTCCCTGTCTCCTAGGAGACATTCACCACCGAAGTTGTTTGGAAAATTGCATGGTCTTTGTTTTCCTTCCTCAAGCCTAGCTGCTGATGCTAAGCCACTGTTCTTATGTCAGTGGTCTGTTTTTCAAGAAGTGTCTTGCGAAAGCAAAATATCCTTTAAAATTTTTGATCTGTAGGTTACTCATCAACAAAGTCGTTAGAGAAAAACATAGTGACAGTTCACCACTTCCCAAAAAAGGGCATGGTATACATGAGTTTCTCCCATGGAGCTAGAAGAGCCTGCGGACATGTGTACAGCGTCAAATGTAGAACAAGGGCATTGCAGACTGGAATGACTTGTGTGGAACACAATAATAGTTGTGGCACGGAATCACAGAATTGTTCCTTTAGTAGTTTGATTAGTGAGTGTGAAAGCATAGTGGACTTACGGAGAAAGAATGTGCTGTTGTGTGAGCTACTTTAGCAAAAGAAACAACATTCATCCGGTCGTATGGAGTGTGATAAGCCAAAAGCAGCCTACAGGAAAAGATGATTTTGAATGCTGTCTCCTTAGGAAATGTGTGCTGGGAAATTCTTTCAGTGAAACGTGTGTAACATGCCCCTGATTGCAATGAGTGTCCATGTGTAGCAAGTCTTCATGCACTGCAAAACCTTCTTGAATGTGTGCTAAGTGGTACATGTCTGGAGTGTTGCACAGGAGAAGTGAGTGTTCCTTGTCTCAGAGTTCATTCTGGGGCTCAGGCTTTTCTAATTAGTGTTTCCAGGTCTCGCAGGTGCACAAACAACAAATGAAGGTGCCAGAAACACTTGGCAAGAAGCAGAAAACAGTGTAAGAGAATCCCATTCTTGTGCTCGTTCACTGATCTCTTGATGGTCACGTGGCAAGAAATGAGATTCTTGACCAGGAAACAGTTTATAGATAACACATTTCTGAAAAATCTGGGTAAGACACACTGGAAGACAACTGTGAAATTTTCCGTTTCTTCAAATATCATACAAAACAAACTTCTGCAAATTTCAAGGTATATGTTAGTCTTCAAATGAAAACTATGCCTTTTAGAATGTAAACAAAATATATCATTCATTTTATTTTACTCAGTTTTGTTGGATTTTATTTTTGTTTATATGATTTAGAGCTTTGTTTTTCGTTTGTAGTTTACGTGTGACTTAGTACTACAGTTAGCGTTTTGTTATTTTGTTTGTTTTTTTCAGTATTTTCTTTACACCTGCAAATTTAGTATTAAAATTGGGAACCCAGTGTGGCTTGGGTAGACCTCTAACTCTTTCCTCATTGTTTATATTCTTTGACATAGGATTTCACTGATTTGCACTGGCTTACCTTTTACTTGGGATCCTTTTGCCTCTGTCTCATGTGTAGCTGGGAGTCCAGGAACTAAAACAAGTTGTTAAGAAGAACGTAAAGTGTCATTAGCGACTAAAGTTATTATTTTCTTTTATTTTTTCATTAAATATTTATTTATTTATTTATTTATTTATTTACATACAGTACAGAATTTCTAAACCCGAAAAATTTAAGAATGTCTATAATGCCTATTTTCATCGTTGGATCAGTTTAGATTAATATTTATCTATAAGATTCATCAAACAATTGCACATTAACAGTTTTTTTTTCTTTTTGAGACAGGGTCTCACTATGCATTTCTGGCTGGCCTTGAGCTCACTTTTGTAGCCCAGGCTGGTCTCGAACTCGCACAGATCCTCCTGCCTCAACCTCCCGGGTGCTAGGATTACAGGTGTGTGCCACTACGCCCGGCTAATACTTTCAGTAAACATTAAGATTTTTTCTTTTTAACAGTTGACACACTGCACATTGTCCTCACAATAGTTATACAGAGCACAGTGTGTGGGCATGACCCAACTTCTTGTTGATGTTCCTAAGGAAAGAAAAAAGAAAAGCTCTTGTTGATTTAAGAGGAAGCAGATGCTTACACAGTCCAATGTTGGACAATTGCAGTGGGCCAACAGTGAAACTTGCAACATTGGAGGCTAATGATCCAAGCCTCCTACAGTTCATCTCACCAATCTCGCTCTGAGTTTCATGCCTTGTAATTAAATTTTTGTGCTGGGTGACCAAGGACCAGTTAAACCAAGACGTGTATAATAAAACATTCATCGTTTGTATTTTCCATGTCAAATCTCCTCAGGATTAACTTTGGAAACAAATACAGTGCTTTGTAGAACTGTTGTCATTGTCAACCTTCGGGATGAGTCACGACCATTGCTTGGCCAGTTTGCTTCCTGTGAAAGCTGGAGAGAATGTTTTTCTCTGGGTGTCTCTCCTTAGACACACTATCTTTCATTTATCCCTTTCCTCTGAGGACCCCTAATCTTCTTGACCAGAAAATTTGAGACACATCTGAGCTGTATGATATTACAGCACAGGTTCTCTTATGTCCTGAGTCCTTACTGACTCTGAAGGGCTAGGGCCAAAATATTGGCTATCGTCATAGCCCTTCTTCTTCTCCAATTTTTGGTCCATTAACTTACATTCTCAATGCTCCAGCAGAAAAGCTTTGTGAAAAGATTATGCAATAACATAGATAATTGAGCTTATCGTCACTTTCTTTCTGAATATCAAACATCTTTGACTTAGCTTGGAATTGATATTTTCTGACAATCATTGATGTTCTAATAACTCTCCATAGAATGAGACCTAAGCAGTTACACAATTTTTACACAGATATTTGGAAATTCAAGGAAATACAACATTGTATCCTATCAAGCCTATGGTACTTGGCCTAGTCTCTTACTTTCTTCTAATACTCTTGAGAGAGAGTATAACAGTAACTGAGTTTACATTGGGAGCACTAGGCATCACAAAAGAGGAGAGTAACATGCATTCCACGCATAGATTTAGTGTTACATGGTGCTATGATCAGTGTGATAAACCTTTTGAAGGTTCTTAGGACTAATATCTTATTCATGCTGTGTACATAAGTGCATGGTTTTGCTCCTGATATGTTTCCTCTTTTATCTGCTTCCAGTCACTTCATTGTTTAATCCATAACACATTCAGCTGTGTTATGCCCTTAAGTTTTTAGTTTCTTCTTTGAAGTTCTGATATTAGGGAAACTCTATGATATTTACACATGTAGGTCTGGTTTATTTCACTAAAGAGGATATGTTCAATATACATCCATTTATATGTGAAGTCTTCAAACTTAATCATTATTTATAGCTGAGTAATATTCCGTTGTGAAAATACCACAGTTTTTTTCAGTCATTCTTTAAATGATGGGCATTTAAGTTGTTTCCACATTACAAATTGGGCTGCTATAAATATAGGTGCATATATATGGCTATGGTAGTATGTTTTCATTTCTTCAGGGAACATTCCCAGTAGGGGGATAGCTGGGTTGAACGGGACTTCCAATTCTAGTTTTGTAAGGAAAGAGAAATAAGAGGAATAAGAATAGGGAAAGAAGAAGTAAAACTATCACTATTTGCCAGTGAGATGATAATCTACTTGGAAGACCCAAAGAACTCCACTAAGAAGCTACTAGAATTAATACACAAATTCAGTAGCATAGCAGGTTATAACATAAACACACAAAAGTCAGTGGCATTCCTCTACACAGATAACAAACACACTGAGAGAGTAATTAGAGAAGCAGTACCTTTTATGATAGCACCAAAGAAAATGAAATACTTAGGGATTAACCTAACTAAAGAACTAAAAGACCTTTTCAATGAAAACTACGTGACTCTGAAAAAAGAGATCCTAGAAGATTTCAGAAAATGGAAAGCAGCAGTCGGGAGGCTGAGATAGGAGGATCAGTGCAAGGTTGAGACCAGCCTGGGCTACAAAAGTGAGCTCAAGGACATCAGTGCAAGGTTGAGACCAGCCTGGGCTACAAAAGTGAGCTCAAGGCCAGCCTCAACTGCATGGCGAGACCCTGTCTCAAAAAGACAAAAAAAAAAAAAAAAAAAAAAAAAAAAAAGGAAAGATCTTCCCTCCTCCTGGATAGGAAGAACCAACATTATTAAAATGGCCATATTTCCAAAATGGTTCTACAGATTTAATGCGATTGCTATCCAAATACCATCAAAATACCTCCCACACCTGGAGAAATCATTCCTGAAATGTATTTGCAACCAAAGAGAGCCAGAATTGCAAAGACAATTCTCAGCAATAAAGGTAGGGCAGTAGGCATTACAATTCCTGACCTAAAGTTATACTACAAAGCTACAGTAATAAAATCATCATGGTATTGGAAAAAGAATAGGCCTGAGGATCAGTGGAATGGATTAGAAGATGCAGAAGCAAATACAAACACACTCAGCCACCTCAGTTTTGACAAAGGGGCCAAAAACGTTTACTGAAAGAAAGATAGCCTCTTAAACAAATGGCGCTGGAAAAACTGGCTCTCTCCATGCTGAAAATTAACACTTGGCCCTCTTCTATCACCATGCAGTAAACTGCAGTCGAAACAGATTAAAGATGTAATACTAAAAGAGAAACATTCAATCTCCTGGAAGAGAAAGTGGGAGAAAATCTCGAAGACATCGGAGTAGGCAAAAAGTTTAGGGACAGAAATCACATTGCAGATTTATCAGTTGAAAGCATCAACTAATGGGACTTCCTCCAGCTAAGAAGTTTCTGCATGTCAAAGGAATTTGCCAACAGAGTGAAAAGAGGACCCACTAATTTTGAAAAGATTTTAACTGAGAAGTATTCAGACAAAGGTCTTCTATCTACGATCTATGAAGAACTAATAACCATTAGGGTTCCAAAATTCAAAGACCCAGTCCAGAAACGGGCATCTGAGATGAACACACTTTCTCAGAGAAGGAAATGCAGCAAGCCTACAAATACATGAAGAAATACTCCACATCGCCAGCTATTCGTGAAATGCAAATCAAAACAACACTTAGATACCATCTCACCCCAGAAAGACTGGCTGTGATACCCAATCAACCAGCAACAAATGCTGGAGAGTCTCTTGTGAAGGAAGAACCCTTCTCCACTGCTAGTGGGAATACAGATTGCTGCAAGCATTCTCAAAATGATTTTACAGAAACCTGGAATGAGAAATATGCATCTGTGTGATTTGTTTTTATAGATGAAGAAGTAATTTATTTGAGTGCTGATGTATCAGATGTTACTTTCAATATGATTAGGAATGAGTGTGTTGAAGTCAAACATGTATTTCGTTGTGGAAGTAAACTGTCATCAAGATGTGTAATAACTTTCACCTGAAACTTAAAAGAGTACTGAAAGAACATCTATTTGTAGTACACAAGACATAATAAAAGATAATTTATAACATATACGCAATTTAACAAGGAATCTGAAATAGAATGGCCCATTGATAATGACTTTTATTAAGATGTTTATGAGGTGAGTCACATGTGAACCATTCACAAGTTTCACACCCAGGCTTTTTTGTTTCTGTGTATGTGTGTGTGTGTGTGTGTGTGTGTGTGTGTGTGTGGCATCTGGGTTGGAAAAAGCAGTAGGGTACAATGACCCATGAGACCCCCAACATTACGAATGTAGTACCCTCTCCCAGGGAGGCACTCCGCTCCCTCACATTCCCTCTCACCCCTTTGAAGGAAGCCTGGCCAGGCCTGCCACCGTTACCCTTCTCACAGAAGATGGCAATGTGTGTTCTTTCTGGGTCAGTTGAACATTTTGGTCCCCATCCAGATTCTACCCCATCATCATCCACAAAGGACACTTTTCTGCATGCCTTTTTTTCTTTGATATTTTTATCCCACCTCATTTTGTGTATTTTCCTCATCATCTCAAACCCCTCCTTGGCCTGAATAGCTCCCCTTGTGCTCTACTTCATGGACACACCTCCCATAGCCTTGTCCTTCTCAAGTTTCTCCCTAGGTACCTCACAACCTTCTGGTCTTGGAGTCTCACTGTATGTGTTTTCACCCAGTTGAGAAGAAAACCTCTGTACCATGTGAATAGAATAGTGTAAATATCATCACAGGAGAAGCGGAAACATTATGTGGACAGTGGCAGTGGTGAAACATCATAATATAAAACTGTAGTTTTCTACCCCACGTGATTTATCCCCCCCCCCATTTTGTGCTGAAAGAACCACATTTAAAATGTCTCTGGTTGGGCTGGAGAGATAGCTCAGTAGAATAAGCATTTGCCTGACAACCACAGGGTCCTGAGTTCAACCCGAGGTACCAAGAGAGAGAGAGAGAAAGAGAGAGAGAGAGAGAGAGAGAGAGAGAGAGAGAGACAGAGAGACAGAGAGAGAGAAACAAAAGAAAAAGAAAGATGTCTCTGGTTTCTTTTCCCATGCCCTCCATGGTGAAAAGGAAAAGAGCACAGGCAGGTGGCCAGTGTCTGAGAGCTTGAAGAAACAGTGTGGCCAAATGATAACCATCTTTCCACAGTCCCAACCCTGCAGAGTTATGTGCCCAGATTAGAAGGAAATCCATGGCTTTCCAGTGGAAGATGTGGCTATTGTCTCCAAATGTCTTTGTTCCCCACTCTGACACTGATTTGGGATAGGAGAGAATGAGTGAAGCCAAAGACCTTGGTTTCTCTGTATCCTTACCTGACATAGTTAGAAAAGGTGGTATCAATTGAAGATCCAAAGGATAAGGAGAGAGTATTGAAGGCTATCTGGTTAGCTGAAGTCAAAATGTACAAGTGTCCAGTAGGAAGACCACTGGTCACTGTTCACTGACGAGGATCCAGATGTACCTTTGAAAAACTCCAAGGAAACATAAACAGTGCCAGCCAATGGTCGGCCTGCCAGCTGGGTGATGTCACAAGCCAGGCAGTTGAGGGTCTAAGGTAGCCAGTTGGGAGGTTCCATTCCCCACAGAGCATGTGATTGGTTGTAAAGAATGCAGACATTTTAGGACAGTACCTACAAGGTTAAGTGTCCTGTAGCTTGGAGAGATTTCTTGACACAGGTCTGTGTGTCCCAGTTGAGGTACTATCATCATATTGTAGAGTACAGCTTCAAGTGCCTTTCAAATGGTCTTAATAAAACTGTGTTTTCTTAGTTATTGCCACTTTGTTCCTGTGACAATATAGCCATCACAGTATTGGTTCTCCCTCCAAGAGCAACGAATGTGTTTCCCATTGCTGAAATCTTCAATTCCTCTCTTCAGAGTATTTTAATTTTCATTGTATACATCTTTAACTTGCTTTGGTAGATTAAGTCCTAAGTTTTTTTTTTTTTTTCCCTTTTTGATGCTTTTCTGAATGCTATTGTATGCTTTTATTTTGTTCTTCTCAATTTGATATTTGTGTAAAGGGATGCAGTTGCTTGTTGGATGTTGACTTTGTGTCCTGCTATGCTAGTAAAATTGTGAATTGATTCTAGAAGCTTCTTGTTGAAATGTTTTTTGTATATGTGTCTTCCATGTAGAGTATCATGTCATTTGTGAAAATGATAGCTTAGCTTTTTATCTATTCTTATTTTTTTTATTATTCTTCTCTCTTGTCTCATGGATCTGGATAATTTTTCCAGAACTATATTGTCTTGAGTTACTCCTCTGTTGTTGTGAGAACAAATACTTGACATTGAAAATGAAAGGAAGAAAGGTTTATTTAGCTCACAGCTGCTAGATGTTTGATATTGTAGAATAGCCTGAATTACGTAGCAAGACCTTGTAGCCTAATTTGCTTAGGGGAGAGGATCAGTGCCTCTGTTTTCTCCAAGCATGTCTCTGCTCAAGGCGGCCTGAATCCCAGACAATGCCAGCCTATGCTATGTCCAGGATGACCCTCTCCACATCTCTAAGGGAGGCCATTGGCCTGTTGGGGGAGGGCATGCTGCCATTGTAACAGTTCACATTTCTCTGGCCCCACTCCTCAAGCCCCACTCTGGTCCTCTCGCCACACCCTTCAAGCCACATGCTGCTTCTCAATCTCAGTCTGCCCCATGACTTACACGAAGCTTTGAGGGGACACCTAGACAGAAATAATAACATGAAGTATGAGTGGTGATAGTGGATGTCCTTGTACCTTATTTAGAATAAAATATTACCATTTAGAATGAGCCTGGCTGGCTTTGTGTCATAGTTGGCTTTCATAACAGTGAAGTAGAGGTCATCTATTCTAACATTCAGTAGGGCACTGATCATCAAGAAATGATGGTCTTTATCCAATGCTTTCTCTGCATCTATTGAGCTAATCAGGAAGTTTTGGCGTCTTTGTTTCTATTGATATAGTGTATCCCGTTTACAGATTTGCTTATGTTGAACTATCCTTGTATCTTTGCGATAAATGCTATGTGATTGTTGTAGAAAACATTCCTAGTTATTTTCTGCATTCTGTTTGGTAGTGTTTGAGGATTTTGTGTCTCTATTTATGGAGATTGGCCTGTAATTCTCTTCTGTTGAGTCTTTCTCTTGTTTTGCCATCAGGATAATACTTGCCTCTGGGAATGATTTTTGGAGTACTGCTTATTTTAAAAATTTCATTGAAGAGTTTGAGAAGTATTGGTATTAATTCTTCTCTAAGTTTCTTGTCGAATTCAGTTGAAGAGTTTGAGAAGTATTGGTATTAATTCTTCTCTAAGTTTCTTGTCGAATTCAGTGGTGAATACCTGAGGACTTGGGCCTTCTTTAATTCATAAATTTTTATTACAGTTGATTGGCAAAGTAACAATATTCTTCCCTCAGGAAGAGGTACGTTCCCTCTTTTTCTGCTGTTAGGAGATTTAAGGCTTGTATGTTTTGTAGGGCTATGCAGGAGATTTGTTGTAGTTGGCTGAGTATTGTAGCAAAGGTGTCAGCTACATCATTGGCCAATTTGTTGGCTAAATGGTACTGTAGTCACGGGGAGGTCCCAAGTCCTGTAGCTCCATGTGGTGCCCCTAGGAGTGCTGTGCTCACCAGGAAGTCCATAGTGGTAGCCTAGGTGGTATGGGTGTATTTTTAAGGAGGAAAGCATCTTGGAACTCTGAGAGTCAGTGCATATGTTGAAATTGGGATCACAATCACTGGAGCACACTGGAGGTGTAAGGGAAGGCAAGGAAAGACTAGGGTGCCACACAGAAGTAGCTGTGTGTCTGTCTTTTGTTGCTTCTCTGGAGGTGTGTTGAATGAAGGGAGTTTGGAGGAAGGAGGCCAGTGGAGTTTTCCTGGGAAAATATAAGCTTATGGGAAGAGGAGAATTCTAAAATAGAGATAGCAGTGGCTGAAAGTTTTTGGGAAGAGTGGCAGGCATGTGTGTTGTTGGGTATAGCCAGAATAGCTGTGAGGTCAGGCGTTAGGATGGACATGCACAATCAAAGCGTGGTGAGGTTGCTGGTCTGGGTTAGGAGAGTTAAAGCAGTCTGTGTTATATTTTGTCTGTCTGATTTTGTGGCAATAACATGAAAAGTGTGATTGAGAGCTGTGAATCCCCTTTTTAATTCCGGGAGGGATGAGGAGGAATATTCTTTTAGTTCTTTTAAAATAGTAAGGGATCCATAAGGATCAGTACCTGTTCTGTCTACCCAGATAGAATATAGAGAACTATTGATTCACCTATCATTTTTGGGATCATTGTGAGGGCTACTAGCTTACATTGTAGAGAATGACAGTTTTTATATTACGGAGTGAAGGCCCTGATAAATACTGAATTTTGGGGCTTTTTGTCTGTTGTTTGTAAAAACACTTGCCACTAGGTAGGACAAAACTGGCTAAATTTGGGAGATCTACCTGAGCTTACTCCGCTAAAGTCACAATTTTTTTATGTTGTAACCCTTTTCACAGCGATATTTAATCTGCTTGATATATGAGTTTCCCCAGTGAAGGCCACCACATTAATAGCAGGAAGTGGCTCAAGCACAAGCACCAAACTGAATGGTTACATTTTTTGCACTTTTCAGGGGTATATCTGTAAAGTTGATTGAGTGAACATCTGTATCTTTTATATAAAAACACAAGTGATGATTTGAAGCAAACGTCTTAGATTAGCCCATGGTGATTATTGATGTTCAATACAGGAAGACATTGGCTCAGAATTTCATTCTGGAATGAGGGGCAGAGGGGAGCCTTTAAGGATAAGCATCATTGGGGAGAAGGGCAGGCTGCACCAAAAGTTCTTATCTTTTAGTGGGTGTCCTAGTGATGGGGCTCTCTTGAGACTGGATAAGTGGATCTAGGTCGGTCTTGCAAACAGCTTGGCAGCAGTCAGTGTGCTCAGCACCATGGTGTACAGACCTGACCAGTGGGGCTTGATGGTTTAAAGGGTGAGGTTCCTTACAAAGACCTGATTTCTAGGCTGGACCTGTAGAAGAGCTGAGCCATTATCTGGTTTAGGGAGGTTTTTGTCCTTGTGGGTATGGAAGAGGTGATTAAGGAAAGGACCGGTAGGTAGTTGGTGAGAGGGCTATGGTCTGTTGAGGGTAGCTGCTAAAGGAGGAAAGGCTATCCATACATAAGCTCAAATAGGCTCAGTCCATGGGCTGGCAGGGGTTAGCATGCAAATGGGTAAAGGCTGCTGGGAGGAATAAGGGCCAGGACTGGTAGTCTCTATGGGTAGTTTGGTGACATGAGTTTTGAGTAAGCTGTTAGCTTAATCAACCTTTCTGGAGATTATGGCCTGTAGGGATTGTGTAAGGCCATTGGATATTGAGGACCTGTCAGACCTGTTGGGTGACTTTCAAAGTAAAGGCAGCCCCACTGTCTGATTCAGGGAGGCCTCTAGGGTTGATGTGGGTTAGGAGATGGTCAGCAACCACACCATCCATTTCCCTAGATGAGTGCCTTGATCCAGCCTGTGAATGTGTCTACTCATGTGAGGATGAAGTGGAGCTTTCTGTGTCTGGGCTTGTGAGTGAAGTTGATCTGCCATTCCTTCCCAGGAAGAGATTGCCTGTGTTGGTGGGACATGAAAGAGATAGCGGGCGTGAGCATCTCCTGAGGGTTAGTGACCACACAGATGGAGCGTTGGGCAGAGGTAATCTGAAAGAAAGATGAAAGCCCTTGATAGTAGATGATGGGTTTGGGGAGATGTGTAAGAGGCCACCAACCAATATGGATAGAATTGTGAATGTCAGTGGGGAGCTGTTTGGCTGGTATGTCAGGAAGACAATATTTTCCTTCGAGCAGGAGTAGTCCCTTGTTTTGTGAGTTGGAGTATTGAGATGCAGCGGTGTAAGGGGTCCATGGGTTACGAAGGGGAATGAGGAGAACCAGTGTTTTGGGGGCCTGGTTTGGTGGAGACCAAGGCTGACTTTTTTGGCCAATTTATGTGCTTTGCCGTTTCCCTCAGTTACCTAATCAGTGACCTGTTAGTGACCTCCACAGTGAAGAACAGCACTTGGCCTAGGAGGGATGTAGCCTTGGGTAACAGTTAATTACCATTTTGCATGGAAAAGCTTTTGGCAGTTATGAACCCATGTTTGACCCACATGGATGCGTGATGATGAGTTATGTGGTAGGCATATTTGGAGTCAGTGTATATGTTGACTATAGCCCCCATTGCTAGGGGGAGGGTGTGGGTGAATGCTATTAGTTTGTTTTTTTAGAAGAATGTTTCTGGGGACAGAACATTGGTTTCAGTGAGCTGGGAAAGGGGGTGTATAGCATATCCTGCCCAAGTATCCCCTTGGGTTTTTGAGGAGCTCAGATCTGTGAACCAAGTGTACTGGGGCTTGGGAAGAAGTTGTTTATGAACTGTGGTTGACCTAGAAACGAGGTCCTCTAAAGACTATGTACAAGAATGGGCAAGTGAGGAGTCCAAGGACTGTGGGAGTGAGACAGGGTTGAGAGTTGGACATGACTTGAGAGAGGTGAAGCGGTCTTCAATAAATGTTAGGTGGAAAAGCTGTAAGCGAGAAGGTGAGAGGAGGTATAGGGCTTTGTGAGAGAGTAAGTCAGGTAAGTAGGACGCTGAATACACTATGAGTTGGCTGTGGAGGATGAGTTTTTGGGCCTCTTGAGCCATGACTGCTGTGGGCATGAGGGTATAGATGCAAGGGAACCATCCTCTAGCTGTAGTGGAGACTATGCTGGAAACCATAGGGTAGGACTGTCCATATTAGTTTGCCAGTGGTATGAGTCACAGGGTCTTTCCAGGGGAAAGCAAAGAGGGAGGTAAGAGGAAAGGTGAAGGGGAATGGTGAAGAAGGCATCTTTTTAGATCCAGGACAGAGAAGTGAGTAGTATTGGGAGGGATGTGACGGAGGAGGGTACAAGGGTTAGGAAGTATGAGAGTGACCATTCGAATAGCAGTTAATGAGGCAGAGGTCTTGAATGAGATGGTAAGAGGCATTGGACTTGACTACTAGCTGAATGGGGGTATTATATAGTGAATCTATGGGGATAAGGAGTTTTTGTTGGAAGAATCTATCAGTGATAGGTTTGATGCCTAGGCAGTGTTTTGTAAGATAGGGAATGGGGTTGGTGGGGAAAAATGTAGGCATTTTTGGAAACACAGCCACTGGGGAGTAGTGTGGAGCCATCATGGGGGAGCAGGTGTCCAGACCTGAAGCGTGACTTGGTCTAATGGGAAGTTTGAGGAGGTGGCATCTGGTGAGCTCAAGGGAAGCAAGACCATCAGGAGTGAAGGAGTGAGGGGTTTTGGAAAAGAAGGAGTGACCTGTAATTTGAGAGCATCACAGCGTAGGAGGGGAAATGGGCACCTCAGCATGACTAGGAAAGAATGAGTAAAGGGTTTGGACCCTATATGGCAGAGTAGGAGACCTGTCATTAGGCTGCTGGGGAAGGCCCCTGGCCCCCACAGTGGTTAATTTGGAGGGATATGTTGGACAACATAATGGAAGAATGGACCAAAAATCTCTCATATCTCATAAAAAATAAACATACTTACCTGCCACCTAAGAAGTTACCCTAGGCTCTTCAGACATAGCATGGACCTCATCAGTGGGGGCCCAGAGTCCATGGCACCCTCAGTCATCACCAGGTAGCCCGAGCAGGTCCACCAGGGGTGCATGTGGCTATGGTAAATCTGTGTAAGGGAAGGATTCCTCCTGCTGTGTGATGGGACAATCCATCTTCAGTGATCTGATAATTTACAACTTGAGCAAGGCGCCATGAGGTAGGGGTTGTGGGTTTGAGTACAATCTCACCCAGTGGCCCTCCTATTTGCACTTGAAACAGGGACCTGGTGGGGACTTACTGGATGATGGCTTTTGAATCTGGGGCCTCAGAGTGACTGCTGAGATCTGGTATTTTAGTTTGGTGCAGGCAAGTTTTTCCTCCCTTTCTTCTTCTTCTATCCCATTAAATGCCAGATTGAGAATATTTCATTGGCAGGGGGGTTGTTGGGGCTCTCCTCAAGGCATTTGAACTTTTTTGTATCAGGGACAGATTGAGAAATACAGTGGTTGTTAAGGACCAGTTCTCCCTGAGGGATGGTGTGATCTAAGCCAGGTGTATTGGGTGAAGGCCTCAATGAGCCTAGCCATGAAGATAGCAGAGTTTATATCTGCCTGTTGAGTAATTTCTCTGAGCTTTTGCTGGTTGATGGCCCTGCAGGCTGCCATTTTGAATCCTGCCAATAGATAGAGAATCATATTGTCACATGCTGGAATCCTTGACTGTCTGGTTAGTAATTCATGGGGGTCCTCTCAGGGAACTGCCTGAGAGCCCAGTGGAAAGGTAGGATCTGTGTGGCAAGTTTAATTCACATGGGCCTGGGCAGCCAGCTATATGGATTCTTTTTTCTCAGGGGTAAGTGTGGAGGAAAGAACTACATAGAGGTCATTCCAGGTCATCTGATAGACCTAGGTGAGATACTGAAACTCCTTTAGGTACACTGTGGAGTCTGTGATGGAAGACTCTAGTCTTTTTTCAATCTGAGAGAGGTCAAGGAGGTACCAGGGCTGGTAGACACTGACTAGTCCTTCAGTTCTGGCCACCTGATGAAGAGGGAGGAGTCTGATGGAGGCTTATGAGTGACTAGTTTTAGGCGCTTAGAGTGGGTATGTGATGAAGGGGGCTGGTGAGATAGTTTTGCGGGAAAAGGGAGAGTTAAGTTTGACTGGGATTGAGGGAAGAGAGTTGATGTGGGGTTGAGGAGTTGGTATGGGTGGAGCATGTCTCCTTCAAGAGAGGGGGTAATTGATGTAGGGTGGTAGAGGGTCCATGATGGGAGGGGCTGAAGGCTGAGTTTGCAAAGGTACTTGAAATAGGGGGTGGATGGTGGAATGAGGGAAGAGGGTCGTCTAGGAGATCTGGAAATGAAGGGTCATTGGGCAAGGGTAAGATCAAGGTGGGGGCCTTTGCTAGTAGAATCTGTTGGGGACTACATGACAGGGAGAACTCAGGATGATTGCAGAGAATAAAAGAAAGTGAGGACACAGGGGACCTGAGAACTTTTGCTATTGTGGTGACGTTACCTAAAGCAATGAGGGTGTCATAATAAAGGGACCAGGTAGTCCCATTGTCCAACTTATATTATGGCTAGACAGTCTTCCAGAAAGGTGAGGCATTTGGGTTTGAGCCCAGACAATTTGAGGGGTCCCCTAAGGACTGATTTGAGACAAGAGAGAACAGAACATGAGCAAATAGGGCTCCCATGTTGATGAGACCACCAGAGTGATGAAGAGGCAGAAGAGGGTGAGAAAGAGAGAGAAGTATGAAGGCAAGTACTGTTCCAGGTGAGTCTCCAAAGGGATGAGGGGCCAAAGCTCTTCAAGCAGGCATCCCAGGTCGGAGAGGAGGCTGAATTGAGGAGAGGAGAAGCTCATGTGGTGACCAGACTTGAGATGGGAGAGAGATGCAGGGCTGAGAGGCATAAACTGGGAGCAAGCCAAAGTTTAGAATAAATGGAAAGGCTTTATTGGCTGTTTTCTATTTGCTCAAAGCACCTGTCAGGCAGAAACCACAGTTAGCAGGAGAATGGGGAACAAAACCCAACTTTCACAGTAGAATATTAGGGATATAGTTAAGTACAAGTAGAGATGATATTTATCTCCAAAACATGTAGAGAAGGACAGGGAGACCAGGAAAGCCATGGGACTAGACAAGTGTAAGTCTGAAAGACAGAACAAGGTGAGTGAGGAAGGTAGATGAGAGCGATATATTAAGCAGATGACAAAAGACTAGATCAGCGGTTCTCAACCTGTGAGTCATGACCTTGGGGGTTGAACGACCAAAACACAGGGGTCGCCTAAAGCCATCAGAAAATGTTATTTATTTGGAATTACAGTTTTGGAGTAGCCACCAAAGTTATTTTTTGGTTTGGGGTCACTGCAACATGAGGAACTGTTTTGTGGGGTCACGGCATTAGAAAGGTTGAGAACCACTGCGAGTCTCAACAATGTATCTCCTCCTTTTACTCCTTGTTATAGTGGCATGCCTAACCTATTCATTCTCTTCAGCTAGATGTCAGTCCTTTATCTGAAACTAACAACTTGCCCTGCAGTGCTTCCAACTTCTTTCATCCATCACTATTTTCTCCTCCTACACAGGACATTATGTCTCACCCTGCACACCTCCCATACCTGGCAGCCTGTTTTCCCCCTGCCCTGTTGTAGTTAGCCACCTCTTGTCAGCTACATCTTTTCTCTTCCTCTGGGAACAGACTGGTCCAAGGGGCTGCTTCACCTTCATGTCCCTTTCACGTTCTCCAATCTATGCCAGATTTCTCATCATTTATGCTCCTTCTGTGTGATCCTCACAACTATTAAGTTTCAACTTGCAGTAATTCCTACCATCCCCATTTTGCAGACCTGTACATTATGCTTACCCCTACCTTGTCCTCCCTTAAGAAGATCTGGCTTTGCCAGGCTGATAAGGCAGAAAACAAGAGAAACAGTCTTGCCCTAAGTTCTTGCAGATACAGCTGTGTTTCCAGATGCCCATTTACAATGGTATTCTCAGGGTCCAAATTAGTCAGCCACCATGGCCAGTATGTGTAACTGCCTAATTGCTGAGCTGTAGCCTAGAATCTGCGTTGAGTACAGCAGAGGGCAATGGGCATGATCCTATCACAATGTATGGTCAACTGCAGGATGTGCTCACATGTTCAAGCTCGAGGGTCGCTGCAAGTTTGACAGTCCTATCTGCCAGAGATACCATTATTCTTTGCCCCCACAGAAGATACCACCATAGACTCCAGACTCATTGTTAACTGACCTGCTTGCTCTTGCCGCTGAAGAAAACTGATGGAGTTCAGGATCCATTGCCCCCAAGTACCAAGTCTCACTGGACATTGCCTTTAAAATAGTTCCCTCTCCTTGCACAGGTGATCAAACTTAGGACTTTGCATTTGGCAGACATGTGCATATGGTAGTAAACAATCTCTCAGGCCCCTCTTTTCCTCCTAAATTGGTAGCCCATTATTATGTTCTTCCTTAGCTTTTAGGCCGCTGTACCTAAAGCTGAGGTTCCCCTTGTGGGAGTGAATGTCCACCCTATAAAACCCCAGGAGACAGGATCTGTCCCCTGCTGATCCCCCACAGTATTTTTTCATTCATAGTTTTCTCATATTACCGGCTTGACCAGACTCCTCTTGAGCAGGGACTTACTGCAAACCTGCACTTCTCTTTCCCCTTTTCTCTCTCATGGCACTTGTCCTCCAAGCTCAACCTCTACACGATGCCAGTCCATCCCTTCCTCTTCCTTCTTTTCTCATCAACCCCATAGTTTGGAGCACCTCTAGTCTGACTTGTCCTACCAACACTAACCCGGTACAAGTTCTCCTCAGGGACTCCTTGGTTTTCCCTGACTTCCTGAACATCTAATAGTTCCCAAGTACCAGTGAAGACATAAACCCATTGCTATGGTTTATGTCTAGTTGTCCCCCAAAAGCCTCATGTAATCATGGGTGGGGACTTCTAGAGTTTGAGACTTGAATGATGATCCCACTGGGATTATGTGTTTTACTACTGTTGGGATTATGGTCTGAGTACTGCTGAGACTATGTGTGTGGCCTGAGATGATAAGCTAAGGTAGAGAGCCTGATGCAATTTAAAAAGAGAGACAAAGAGACAGACTCACGTTGTTGCTCTCTGCTCTGCTGATTGGCCAGTTGCCTCTGTCACAATTGTTGCTGTTCCACCGCCATGAACTGGATGCTCTCTGCCCTGTTCCACTCAGCCTTGGGCCAGCCAAATATGGACTGAAACCTCCAGTAACTGTGAGCTAAGTAAACCTTTCCTTTCTTCATTTTGAGTGTCAGGTATTTGTCCCAGCAATGAGTAGAAAGTAAATAAGACACCCATAAAGCAGCATCTCCTTGCCAACAATTTTCTTAACATTAGCCATTTTCCTTTCAGTTCCCCTGTTCTCCCAATACTCAAGTCTAATGGTTCCTATCCTTTAGTTCAAGATCTCAGGTTTACCAACAATGGGATTACAACAGCGCACCAAGTGATGTCAAGCTCTTACAAAATGTTTTTTCATATTCCTTCCTCCACTACCCACTTTAGGATTTTGGACCTGTAACATACCTTTCACTATCTCTCTAACCTGATTGTTAGGACCTGTTTGTCTTCACCATGGACAGACCAGATACCATCTGGTTCCTATATAGCTCACAAGCCTCAGGGATGCAAAGGTAGCCCTCATTTCTTTATTCACTCCCTAGCTTCTGATCTGGAAAGGCTTAATCTCAGATATGGCATTCTCCACAGCACAGAAAGTCTTCTCTGTTCTCCCTCTCATATGCCAGCCATACAACATAGAGCTTACTTTCTCAATTTTTTCATGGGTTCTTGCTGTAGGGCAGCGATTCTCAATCTGTGGGTCACGTCCTCGGCGGGTGTCAAACGACCAAAACACAGAGGTCCCCTAAAGCCATTGGAAAATGTTATTTATTTGGAATTACAGTTTTGAAGTAGCCACCAAAATTATTTTTTGGTTTGCAGTCACAGTAACATGAGAAACTGTATTGCGGGGTCATGGCATTAGAAAGATTGAGAACCACTGCTATAGGGTTTCTTTGCTCAAGGCTCAAACAGCTTCACCAAAAGTCAAATATTGAGGACTTGCCCTACTCCTGCTACTTGCTTGATCACTGCAGATCTCAAAGCAGTGACCTGAATGTTCCTTGACATTCAGATGCCTACTATAGAACAAGTTCTATACTTGCCTAATGACTCTAGGCTTTGGATTCCTAGTTTCACTTCCTTGTCTGCACTTCTCCCTGAACCATGCAAGGGCTCCTTGTCAGAATCTTTCAATACAAGTACTCTTATACATTGTTCCTTTTGTAAACTACCAGTGGCCCTTTTAAATGCTGTGTCTTTACTCTCTTCCCTTCCCTTTTTTTTCTTCGATTGTGCCTATAGGATTTCTCCCTAGCCAAAGCTCAAGGGTTTTCTTTTTTCTCCCTCTCTCCCTACCCAAAGCTTTATACACTACCGCTCAAAAATATTAGGCAGTAGGAGTGATGGGACACAAAGGAGACCTTCATTTCAGGCAGTAGCATATCTAGCAAAACAGCAAGAGAACACACGATAGGCCCCCTGCCATTAGTCTCTCTCAACTGCTACCACGTTGCCTTAAGAATAAAAAATGTTCACTTTAGCACAATAAACCACTTTACACTCAGCTTATCACCTTAATGATCTCTCCTTACACAAGACACTTGGTACTTTATGTCTCTTTGTTGGTTACAACAGGTCCATCTGGTGCTCATAGAGGACTCTGCCAGCACTGTCCTGGCTAGCAGTCCCCTCAACATGACCACCTTACTCCCAGCCTCTCACCACAATTGCATTGAAATCTTGCAGCTGACCCTACCCCCTTCTCCCACATTAATAGCACTCCTCTGCATACAGCCTGAGACATATTGTTTACATATGACATTTCAAACAACAGGAAGAGTGTGCCATATTCAGCACATCTAGGGTAATAGAGGCAAGTGTCTTCTTGACCAGGTCACTAAAGGCAGAAGTGATTGCTCTTTCACTGTCCCTGTGTAAAATCATAATTATCCATACTGACTCAAAATACATTTAGTGCCTTTCATTCCTATGCTTCCATCTGGCTGGAAGATTACCTAATCCATACTCAACGATCTCTCCTGTAGAACCAGCATATCTTGCAAAGCATGTAACAGTCATTGATTATCAAGGACATCAGAAATCATCTGACCCTATATTTCATTACAATACCCATTACTTGTATACTGAGAAAATTAGGCTGCACAAGAGGTATGATCTTGTCAACTTTTTCCACTTTTCTCAAATGTCCTACCATTATTTAATGTTTGCATAATATCCTAATTTATTCCATAAATATAGACCTTTTACTTCCTTTGTTAGATTGTTCCTAAGAGCAATGCAGATGATCATGTGGTTTTGTGTGTTTGATCACCAGTGAGTGCTGGATTTTTTCAACTGCTTTCTCTGCACCTTTTCAGGCAATCGTGATTTGTTGTTGTTGTTGTTGGGGTGTATGTGTGTGTGTGTTTGATCAGGTTTTTTTGTCTATTCTATTGGTCATTCTTTTGTATGTGCTATTGAGAAGGTTTTATTTCTGTGATTTCTTTCTCAGTGAGTTTGATAACTGTAGAGAAATGTGATTGATTTTTGGGTGTTGACTTTGAATCCTGCTATGCTACTGAATTTGTGTATTAATTTTAGGAGACTCTTGGGAGAATTTTATTGGCTCTTCCATGTAGAGTGTCACGTAGTCTGCAAATAATGACAGTTTGACTTCTTCCTTACTTGTTGTCATTTGTTTTATTTTTCTTTGTTCTCTAGTGGCTATGGCTAATGTTTCAAGAACAATATTGAACAAGGGTGGTGATAGTAAATATCTTTGTCTTGTAATTGATTTAGAATAAAAGCTTTTTATTCCAGAAAGCTTTAGAATGAGGTTTAGAATGAGTTTGTGTGTTGGTTTGTATTAGAGACTCATATGACATACAGGTAGAGGCCATCTCTTTCAATTTTCTGTAGGAATTTATAATCAGTGTGTGCTGGGCTTTGTCAAAAACTTTCTCTGCACCTGTGCAGATGATCATGTGATTTTGTGGGTATTTTTTCTTTTTTTGTCTATTCATATAGTATGTTACATTTATAGATTTGTATATATTGAACCATCCTTATATATGTAAGATGAAGTTACCTTGTTGTGGTATATAATGCTTCTGATGAATATCTGCATACTTGTGCCAGTATTTGATTGAGGATTTTTGCATCTATGCTTATGAGTGAGATGGTTGTGCCATTGTTTGCTTTTGTTGAGTCTCTCTCCAGTTTCACTATCAGTTTAATTCTTGCCTTTGGGAATGTGTTTTGGATGTATTGCTTTTCTTAAATTTCATTGAAGAGTTTGAGAACTCTGGGGATTAATTCTTCTCTAAATTT
>PVJA010011800.1:39361-53840 GCA_004027025.1 Myocastor coypus
TTTTTTTTTTTTTTTTTTTTTTTTTTTTTTTTTTTATTTTTTTTTTTTTTTTTATTTTTTTTTTTTTTTTTTTTTTTTTTTTTTTTTTTTTTATTTTTTTTTTTTTTTTTTTTTTTTTTTTTTTTTTTTTTTTTTTTTTTTTTTTTTTTTTTTGGTGTGACTGGGGTTCAAACTCATGACCTTGCACTTGCCAGGCAGGCACTTGTGCCATGGAACTATCTCCCCAGCCCCTTGTTCATTGCTTCTGTGCTTTCTTTTCTGAGAGAATAAAGCCTTTTCAAAGTAGCTATTGCTGATTTTTGTATTTCCATAGGATTTGTAATAATTTCACCCTTTTTATTCCTTATTGTTTGAATTTGAGAAATTTTTCCTCTTAATAAGGTTGGCTTGGTTTTTATCAGTTTTATATAATCTTTCAAAGCACCATTTCCTTGAGTCTTTAATTGTTTGTATTTTTTAATCTCAATTGCATTAATTTCTGCTCTACGCTTCTTAATTTTCTCATGCCTTTGGGGTTTGGGCATGGTTTACTCTTCCTAGGTGCTTTAGGTATAACAGTAGGTTATTTAATAGTTCGTCTGTTTTCCTTTTTCTGTGTTATTTTATATTTCATTTAAGAAGAAATAACAAAGTGACAGTTTCAAAATACATTAGTAGTACATTTCCAGTATTTGATACAATTTATATTGTTTTCCTGCAAGTACCATTGTGTTTTCCTAATGTGTTAGTTCACTGCCATATTTTTCACTCAGAGAACTCCTTTCAGTGCATCACTCATTCTGGAAAATTGTGTTTGAATCTTCATTTGTTTGTATATATTGTGTAATACCATGTTTAATTTCATCTAATCCATTGAAGACAAATGTTTTCATATGTTGTTGAAATAAGTACAAATGCTTCAAGACTTCGGTGCCAGCATACAAAAAAAGATAGCTCATTCCTCTTCCCCAGTCCCTCTTGCATTATACTGGGGACAGTGGGGCCCTTTCATCCTTCCCATTTGAGATACTCTTTACCCTGACCATTTTCTTGTTACTTATAGCTCTTTGTGTTTTTAAACTTTTTAGAGGAGTTCTTCAATCAAAGATATGAGCATTCATGACCAAGAAGCTCTGCATCATGGACAAGAATCTTGCCTTATCCACATGGACCTTTTCATTTCAACAACTATACCAGCTGATGTGACAATACTCCTTGATAGCAACAAGTAGGTAGAGAGGATCTTTGCCACTTTTAAAAAACAAAAAGACAGCAAGGATGAGTCTGACCTCATACAAAAATCTACTGGGTCATCAAGGCAGCCAGGCAGCATGGCATGGGGACCCTAACCAGGAATGAGTCACCCCTAGACTACCTCTGTCTTCTCCCTCTTGGTTAACCTCAACTACTTCTTTTCTTTTTCACTAGGCCTCAAGTCTCCCAAATGAATGCCTGTTTCGACACCATACTTCCCATACTAACTCCACCTGCAACTAACCCTGATAAATTGTCTCCCTGCCTTATACACTGTTTGCTTCTCCTGTGTAGCCTTTCTGTGCTGAATAGTAAAGGATTTCTTTACCTCTGTTCCTCTTCTGATTTGTGCAAAAGGGAAGAATTTGCAATTTGCCATATTATTTTTCTAGAAAGAGACCAATTCTCCCATCAGTATATCCAGGGCCTGTCTGTTCTGTGACAGTTTTTGGTGACATTCTTCTGGCAAGGGAATCAATTCAACTCGAGTATATATCCAGTGGTACTTGGATGCTTATTAAATTGTAGCCTATTGTCTGATAGTCGTTAGAATAAATGGAAGGGCTTTACTTGATGTTTTCATTTTGTGTCAGGCCAAACCCACAGGTAGCAGGAGATCAGGAGCAATACCCAAGTTGGAAAGTACAATATCATGTATGTAGGTGAGCAGAAATGAAAGTAGGAACTGGGAGAGCACCCTCAGCAGGCATAAAAGCCCAAGGGAGTAATGCATGCTGGTGTGGAGTGATCCTGTGAAGAGAATCCCTTAGCTTCTGCTGTGTGTGTACTAGCCAGCATCCTGAGTGACCAGAAGAGTTCACTGGGTGAGATATATCTTTAGATTGAACTTCAAAGGAACTGTCTGGTCCAGGTAATTTCGCTAGCCATCATCTAGATGGGCTCTTTTAATTCTTTTCACTTTAATGACATGATCCATGTCACGTTAGATTTCTGAAATTTCATGGCCTCTAGAGGTAGACAGTATGCACCTGGGGTATAGGTATGTGAAGGAGTGTCTACAGGTATAGGTGATGTTTCAGCAAATTTTTTGTTGAGCTGGGTACTGGTAGGGTTAAGTTTTTATTTCTGTAACTCTTTCAGACATGTGTGCCTGCACCCTCTATGTAGTTTTCATTTAATCTTTTTACAGGTCTGCCAGCTTTTGTGTTACCTTTGCTACAGATGCATGCTGCTGTCCCCAATTATTGAGGGTAGATGATATGTGGCCCTGAGTTCTCATAGCTGGACTCTGAAAATTTCTATTATTTCTCAATTTGTGTAGAAAATGTGCCAGCCTGAGTAGGTGTGCATAAGTACCAATAGATGTGAGTAGCACTCATAGTGCTTTCCTTCAGTGTTTTGAAGGGTGCTACTTTAGGTAGTCAGATCCTCAGGTGGGCTTCTGCCTTTGAACCACATTAGTTTGAGTTCAACCCTGTCATCATTGGTAGGCAGTGGAGCAGATGTTGACCAAGCCTGAGGTGTCATGGCTGTTTCCTTTAAATTGTAGTGTTTCTTAACACAGGCAGAGGTCATCTTTGTGGGACAATAGTGTGTCTCTGGAGTGCCCACCGGGCCTGGCTTCCATAGTAGCTTGGTATAGTAAGGAGGAAGGTAAATTAGAAGTTTTAAATTTGTTTGTATGGTGATTCTGACCCACAATGCTCTAATTACTAGCTGTAACAGTAATTTGCAGTTTTATCTGTGTTGTTCTTTTCGAAGATTTTCCAACAGCAGGAAGTCATTCATGTTTGCATTTTCAGAGTAGTTCACTCTATATTATTCAGTTCATTGTGTAGAACATCCCTGTGGGAGAAATTTGGGCAAAGTCATTTCATTCAAGGTGAACATAGTATATATGTTGCCCATTCCACACTTTTCCTATTAGAGCTGCTTTCTACCCTAAACAAGCCATGCTGTGCTATTGTCAGAGGGCGCTCTTCAAGTGTGATCTGCTGAGAACGAACCATCAGTTAATGCCAGGTATTAAGGATCTGGTGATCCCAGAGTAGTGATCAGGTACATGACAGGCTGAGCAGTTTTATTACCAAAAGTGTTAGGAGAGCATCTGTTTGTAAGATTCCTTGGTGGTGGGTGACCTGATTATTGGAGAGCCCATGATATTAGTGGTTACTCAGAAGCTCCAGTGTAGCTTGTGTGGCTCTAGCATTGTTATGCTGGAGGTGAACTGGTTAGTTTTTTCATCAGAAAGAGTGGGGCAAGATCAGAAGGCAAGTGACTCTACCCAGTGACTTACAAAGCTAGGGAACTCTGCATTCCCAGGGGCCAATAGTCTGAGTAAGCCTCTTTGAAGTCATATATCCTCCCTTGTAGGAAGCAGGTTCAGTTCATTCCAGCTGTAATTCCCATGGTTAGGGTTGTAGTGAGGGCCTTTGCGTTCATCATAGAAGGCTTCTCTTGTTCTCAGCTTAAGTCAAAGGTGACACAGTCTTTTCCAGACATGGTGTCATATAGAGGTCTTGCATTTTGTGAACTGTGGGATCCAGATTGTATAGAAGGTATCAACTCCAAAGAATTTTCAGGGATGTGCCAGGGTGGAGAATATGACCTGATTTCTATCTAGACTAAGCATAGGTTGTTTCCAATTTCTGATTTTGCAGAAGATATTTTTGTGTCCAAAAAGCAGGATTTTTTGCAGGGAAACTAGAAGGCCAGCTGTGAAAGAATCTCCAAAGAGAAGCCTCTAGAAAGTTAATCCAGGATAGTTGAGTTTTGTGTCTAGAATTGGAGTGCTTTTACTGAAGAACTGAGAGTGGCTAGTGAATGAAAGCAAACTGACAAAGAGGAGGGAGCGTGTTCATATCCAGGCAAGTGAATTAGGCCACATCTGGCAGAAGCCTGCTCAGACATGTGTATGGGTTGGGAACCACAGAGTTCAAAGCCATCATTTAAGATTTTGTTACCTGGAGGATAGCTCAGTAATCCAAATGCCTGCCTGTAAAGGGCCAGAACCCAGATTCTATACTTGGTACTGCATTTTGTGCTGGCCCCATACTGAGCCAGTGCAGTAAACTGGATGTTGTGGTGCACACCTGTAATGCTAACACTGGGAAGGCTGAGGAGGAGGATCAGTATGAGTCCTGAGCTGCCTAGGAATACCCTGTACTGAATAAATAAAGAGGAAAAATAAAAAGCAAAAAATTTCTTTTACTACCTGGTAATCCCTTGGAGTTTCTTCCAGTGGAGGAGTGTTCCAAGGTTGACTGACACTCTGAGGATCCCAAACTGCTCTAGGATGTTGATATGTGGTTGGATGCCTGATGGTGCTTTGTGTGATAGTGGGCACTGTCTAGCAGCAGTGGGAGTCACACTGGTATACAGACCAAGTACTGTGCATGCGTGGTTTGCCTGGCAAGCACGAGGACCTGAGTTCAATCCCCAACTCTGCAATAAATAAATAAATAAATAAATAAATAAATAAATAAGCAAGCAAGCAAGCAAGCATGGCTGATGGCCAGACTCCAGGCATGGGTTTGAACTCCACCTCTGAGAAGAGCATGGGTTTGAACTCCACCTCTGAGAAGAGTTTTTGGAATTTCAGTGTTGTGGTTATCTGTATCAGGCTGATATAAGTGTCATTCCTGCTCTCAGGAAACAGAGTTAGGACTGCATTGCTCATGGTTGTGCTTAAGTGGGAGAGACCTTGTCTCCCCAGAAACAGTATGGCACAATCTGGCATATGTAGCAATTCAGCTTTATTGAGTTGGCTTCCCAGACTATAAGTTGGTGCCTGTCAGAAGGGACAAGAGAGAGAAGTCCAGGTTATACTAGTGATGGTAATTCTTTCTCTGACAGAGGGTTAATAGGTTGGCTGTATTCCACAAATGTCATATATTCTCCAGCAGTATGGACAGGGATTGTGATATCTCAAGGATCCAGCTGAATTACATCCCTGGTCTGACCTACTTAGAGCTGGTCATACTGATAAAATGTTGTGACTTGATCCAGCTTGAAGCTTTTTGGTTTTTAACATATTTGTTACAGAGTCTGACTACACAAATCAGACCCCTGATGGTCCTTCTGTTTTCTGCCTCCCTGGTGCTCAGAATATAAGAGTGTGCTACCTTGCATGGTCTAGGTAATTGGCATAGTGTGCCTGGGGCAATGATGGTACAGTATGTGGTGTGTGGTATCAAATCTGTTCCCTGCGCTTGCTTAAGCAGGAGCTTAGTCCACTTGCTGGCCCTGAGTTTCAAGCTTCTGAGAGCTCTTATCTTTTATTCTTCATGAGCATTTATTTGTTGTCCATACCCCTTACATTTTGCATATTGATCTTTGTTCAGAGAATATGGTGGTTGACCTGGCTGGGTAATCTCTCTTTCAGATATCAGATCATTTTTTTGTCCAATGACGGCTGCATCTACCACTTATAGATTTTTCAAGGGACTGTGGGTCAAAGGAAAGTAGACCTCATAGGCTTCATAGATTCTTTCATGAAAGTTTCAAGAGCGCTATCAGGTGCATGGGTAATAGTAGTACCTTTTTCTATATCGATAGGTTTTTGATCCTTCTTCGGTGTCATTGAGAAGAACTCAAGGCTTTCCTTTTTTTTTTTTTTTTTTTCCTGGATTTTGTGCTTCTGCGTAGGGCAAACTTTGGGAAAGTCCATGGCCACTTGTTCATTAGGGCTGACTGTCCAATATATGGTTCAATGAAAATCAGTATTTTGCAGTTATATAGAGAAGTAACTGTGTACAGTGTTCTCAGGTGGGCATTGCATGATGCCATCTAGCCAGGATGTAAATGTAAGCATAACTACAAAACAAAAGATTCCAGGATGGGAATTGTGTCTACACTCAGGTTAGATGTCTCTGGGGTCACACAGAAGAACTAGCGCCTGGAGTCTGTTTAGCTGGCTGGACAGTCCGCTAATGGGATCTTCAGCAGCTTCTACCAAGACAAAATTCCCAGATGTTTGTTCACTGAGGTGGAGTTCAAACCCAGATTGGCTTCATTAGAAGTCTATAGTCTCCAGCAAAGCCTTTTTCAAAACTTTTGGTTATGCTGTGAAGAACCTTCAGTTTGGGACAGTTAGGTCCCATTCCCAATTTCTTAAGGGGATATTTGTGGTACCTTGGAATGGAGCCACAACAAAAAAGAGTGTTTGTGTCCCTGAGAGAGAGATTATTTAGGTCATCAACTGGATGCCTTCCTCTTGGATCTTGTGAACTAAAGGGAAATTTTTGACTGAAAGTGTCCATTATACCAATTTATATGAACTCACCGAACAACAAGTATTGACCTGATCAGCAGAAGAATCAGTGTATGGATTTGCCGGGGATTATCTGCATGCACACAATCACTTAACAGGCATTCAGTGGATAGACATTTATTTATTTTATTTATTGGATCAGTATTTTAATGCCCTCCTTTTGGAGTGATCCTGACTCAGGAGAAGTAAACAGGCCCTTCTCCTCCTCAGTTGGAACTGGACTGAGGGACAGACTCACTGTGCTGCCTCCATGGGTCTTACATCATCAGATGGCCAGAACAGACTGTCGTAAGACTTGCTGCTAGGCTGCTAACATCAGTCAGCAGCCTCTGGTCCAAGTTTCCAGTGTGATTGTGAGAAAATGTGGAAGACTCACTATCCTCTCAAGGAGCCTGGATCGAGTTCCAGCTTAAAAGCATAGCCCTGACCAGTGGCTTAATCAACCACAATGGCCATTCTTGGTCTGGGAACAAAATCTTACACCAAAACTGGAACAAAAGAGGGACAGATACATGAGGTTTGGAAGCACTGATCAGTTTTATTTATATACATTGCTGGACCTGACGAGGATCACTCCCAAAGAAGGCAGGTTGCAAAGGTGCTAAGAGGGAAGTTTGTACGCAGTTGCACAGGGAAGTAGAAGCAGCAGAATGGATTATCAGTATGGGCTTGATTCTTACGATGTGCATCATAGTGACCAGCTATTTCTGGGAAACAGAAGTGGCAGCATTTTTGACGAGAACTGAAATAGATTGAAAGATACCTGGGCCACTCATAGAGACTGAAGTATAATGTAGCAATTTCTCCTGTTCCATGTGTTACGGTTGTGAGCCATGTTCAAATCCTAACGTATACAGTATGTGCTACTGGCTTTGGGCTAGGATATGTAGAGATTTAATCCTTTCTATGAATTGTGTGTTTCAGGGAGGCCTATGTAGATTTCTTGGGCCCCAGATCTAAAAGTTTCTGAAAAGTGTTTCAGAGAATTACCAAATGTGCAAGCCCCCTAAATACCTCTGGAAAACTAACCCAAATGCACAGAAGGCTTTAAAGTATCCCAAAGTGGCACTTTGGTTACGAAGAGCATTCCATCAGTTGTGATAGGAAGTTTTGAAGCACTCTGACACTTGGTTACATGGCGGCAGGACCTTAAACATATATTCTAAGAAAGCACACTACAAATGCTGGCTATTGCATGACTCCATGTATGGGCAAGGTTCAGGGAGGCACACGTGGAGAGGTTAGTGGTTGGGACTGGGAAGGAATCAAAAGGCTTTTCTCATCAGATGATAATATGGGGACCTCTGAATTCCACTGGGTTGTAATTTTAAGTGGTGGATTTTTATGGAGAACTCATTCTAAAGAAATTTCATAAAACCTAAACTGCTAGCCTTCCCATATAGTGGATCATTTGTTCTCTCTCAGCTGGCCTAACTCCACGCCACTCCTGCCCCCACCTGTATCCCACATACTTGAACCCCACATGACATCTCATTTTCCCTTTGCCTCTAGACCTACAGACTCTGCAGAAATTTGTTTGAATACTGGGGCTTGGCTCATGGGCTGTAGGATAGTGTCAGTATTTGCAGTTCTGTCTCCAAGAAAGCATGTGAAATCTGGTTCCTAACAGTCCTCGTTCTAATCACTACAGTCTGAGAATATGGTCCATGCCCACATCTCACCTTTCATCTTTGGAGCCACTTACATGAAAGCCAGGGCCACAGCATAGTGCTTGCACTCAGGAAGCTGTGAGAAACTCACAGGTACCTCAGCCCCAAATTGAGGGCCTACATTTGCATGCAGGGAAAACTCAGAGCATTGCCTAAATGGGCCTGCAAGGGACACTGTAACACTGCCTTGCCCTGACTAGAAGTCAGCTGAAGTCCGCACTTCTGCTGCCATGGGTTATGGGTGCAGGAGGGGTGTTGGTTTCTGCAGTGGGCCATGTTCCAGTGGGGCCTTGTGCCATACTCACTCACTTGGCCAGACGTGACACTAACTGCTACCCCAGCACTGCTGAACGCAAGACTGGTGGTGCTTTGCAGGCTGGTTTCCTGACATGTTTAGGTGACCTGAGTGGGAGACGTGTCTTGCATCAGAAGGGCTCCTTGGTCTGTCACATGGTAGGGAAGCTCTTGCCATGTGAGAAACTTGACAGTAGTCTTCTTCAACCATGCCCATTTGGTGGCAATATAGTCTTTACCAAAGTCCTGTGAATTTTGTCCCCACCCAAGACTTATGGTCTCCTTACATTTTGCCCATACCAGGATCTTTTAGTAAAAATGGTATCACTTCTCTGGCCTCACCTCCAAACTTAATTCTTCTTCCTTGTGAACTTCTGCCCATCGATAGCCATGTGCTTTACTATCTGTGCTAAGGACCTTTCATGTAAACTTCGATCCCCTGTCCCAGAAAAACACAATGCGAAACATGTCAGAACTCAAACGTGAACTTTTATTTCCTATCTGTGGCTTCTACTGAAATCCTCTGCTGAGGAATTCTACTCTATTTAATGTAATCACCATGTGGTTTTTACATTTCAACTGTATGTCCAAGTCTGCAGATTGTACTTTTCAGTGTACTTATCTATGTGCATAACCCTTGGAGGCAGGGTGGCCTGACAGTGCTGCTGGCTCTCACCACACATACCCAGAGTACTGGGCAACTTCCCTGTCTATCTCCCTCTGCCTGAAGAACCGCGGTTTCCCTAAGGAGGTGAACTTGGCAGCCAGTTCCTGCTCACGCTGCACCTGCCTCTTGAGGGCTTCTCGCGCTGGCCTCTGCTTTTCGGTGATGGGGCCCACAGGCTCAGGCACATTGGGTTTCCTCCAGGGAATGGGCTGGCAGCTGAAGTCTTGGAGCAGAAGTGGGTGTTGCTGCTGAGGTAGGGACCTGTGCTTGGTCACAGCAGTGGTCCCTTCTGAGAGAGACAGCAAAAGGTGCTTCCTGGGGTATAGGCTTAGACCCTGAAGACTGAGGAAACCCAGACTGGGTGGAGGAGGTCAAGTGTGGTTGGCTGGCATTGTAGGGCACTGGCTGAGTGAGACTGCCAGGATTGAGTAGAAGGCTGTTCATAGCAGCTGATTGAGATTCTTGAGCTGTGATCATAGGTGCAGTTTGGGCATGGTGAGCTGTGGTGGGTCTACAGAAAGTGAGAGCCTGTGGCCTTGGAGGAACAGGTCTTCCTTAAGGCTTTTCTGTGCTGGGAAAGCACAAAGGTATTAGCTTCACCTTCCTAGGTGGTGGGTGCTCACTCAAACAGATGGGTCCTCTGTTTCACCTTTGTTGTGCAGCTTCTGGGAATTGTCACTAGCATTTTGAGGCCCCTTCCCCTCACTTAGGGCCCATGGCCATGTTTTGGTGGTTTGTGAGGTCTTGGGGTTCCTGAATGATAGAGGCCCAGCTCTCTCCTCCAGCTTCTTCCCTAGTGGGTGGAGAACATGCACAGATTCTAGCATGTGCATGCCTAGTAGGAGGCTTCTTAAAGGCCTCTGGGCTCAGCACAGCTTGGTATCTCTTGGTAATTGTGTTTTTAATTGTTGGCTTGTCTTGGACCTTGGCTGTAGGTGCTGGCTGTGTCTTGCCTAGAGGTTTCTTCCTGTTGTTTTCTTGACAACAGCTGGCCATTGGCCCTTATCTTGATTATTATTGCCATAATTCATTTCCTGAAATTTGCTTGGGAAATCCTCACTCCCCTGCGCTGGATGCCCCCATGACTTCCCAGTACACAGAGAATCAGCTGTTCTCCCCTGGTCTTCAGCTAAATTTTAGGCTCAGGGGCACCAGTGAGTGGCTCAGAAGCCTTATCTGTGTTCTTTTTCATGTGACAACTCTGAAGTTTATTCATTGTGTACCGTTCCTCCACCTCACTCATATCCATGATAGCGTTTTCATGTTCTTTCACGGCAGTGGGATGTTTTGAGTACTCATATCCATAGAAAGCATGGAACACCTGAGCAAGTTTTATGTTCTCCACCATGGCCCCCACTTCTGCCCACCCCGGGCTACATTCAGTGCCTGTGTTAAGCATCACTAGCTCTTGGGAACTCAGGTGACACTTTCCCCTAAGTAAATCTATGCAACCTGGCTGCTCAGTGATTGTATTCTTAGTGGAAAACAGCTGTTCTGGTGGCTCAACCACCTCTAAGGAGACAAGAGATGCATCTTGCTTTCCAGTTAGGATGTGCTGCCTTCTCACTTCAACCCAGAGCTTCTCCTTTGATTTCTCCCAGCTTGAATCCCTGGCCAAGGCATTAGTAGAATTTTGCAGTGAAGCTGGCTCTGAATTTTCCTTCAACTGTGCTGTGCTTCCCTCAATCAAATGGGTAGTATAGGACCTATTGAGTTCCGGATGATGTGACAGAAACCATTCCTGGATCTGTACCTGTGAGCCCAGGGATCTCTCTGGCTCTGGGGAAGTCTCCCATTCACTGTAAAATAAACAAGGAAAAGAATTAGTCACAGTGGGCCCTGGATCATGTCATCTGGATGCCATCCCTCTGTGTGTGCTGATCATGGGGACATTTTGCGATGGGTTATGTCTGTCTGTAGATTCTACCTTAGCAGAGTTTCTTTCTTTCTTTCTTTCTTTCTTTCTTTCTTTCTTTCTTTCTTTCTTTCTTTCTTTCTTTCTTTCTTCCTTTTTTCCTATCACTCTTTTCTTTTTGTTTTTCCTAGGAGTGTTCTTAGAGGGACAAGAATGTCATTTTTAAAATAAATGTTTGGTTTATAATGGTGAAGCATGACCCTGTATGTATAACAAAGGCCCTTGACTCCCTGACAAACCCAGCACTCTGTTGCTCCACGTATGTACACACACATACACATACCAACCCTATCTTGGTTGCAAAAGCACACTTCTTGGTGTTGATCTTGACCATGAGAGATAGGAATTCCTCATTCCAAACATGAGCAAGATAGAATGTGAGGCTCATGCTTTGAACTGGAACTCTGAAATACAGTAACTTATTTTAGGTACAAGTGAAGGAAAATAAAACTGTCCCACCATAAGCTTATGGCCTTCTGAAGTGTGCTAATGGGTGTTCCTTAGTGCTCCATGCAGGGCCATGTTGTGTTGTTCCATTCCCTACCCACACAGCCTGGGAGTGGAGTGAGCTGAGCACAGTAGGAGCAATATCTGAGTATTATGTGTGTCCCTGCACACACCACGACTGTGCTGCAGATTCACCGCTCCTCTAAGTACTAACCTGATTGCTTTCCCTTCTTGCTATCAGTACTCACCTTGGAGACTTAGTGCCGTATTTGCTTTTGTCTGAGAACAGCAGATGGCAGGAGACATGGAGACTGATGTTTCAGCATTTGTGTACTGAGCACCATTACGATTTGTGGTTGAGGCCCAGGACCCCCACTGCCTGGGTGTGACACACTCATAGCCATGCATCTCTCCATGCTGGGCAGACTATAGAGGTCCCATCATGCCCTATGTGTAGTAATGGTTGAGTCCTTTATTTGGCATGCATTTTGGCAGTGGTAGTGTTCCATGGCTGGCTAATGGGTCTATGGGGATCATGGAATGGGCAGGGGCTGACATGAATGTTGAAGTCACCCCTGGGCTGTGGTCAGTGATCACTGTGAAGCTCTCCAGTGGTAGGTACTTGTTTCCAGAGCTTTCCCTGTGGTCCCACTGCCAGATGTCTGTGTAGGAATGAGCCAAAGTGGCCATCTGGCTTTTGCCACTGTTCCCTGCAAAGCTGCTTGTGTTATAGTGTTGGTATGTGTAGGTTCTGTCCATGACTGGTTGTAAAGGACAGAGTTGTAGGGCAGGATCCATAATGGAACGAGAAATGGATCCCCCATGCTAGAAGAGCTGTGTGTACTTGATGTTAAGGGGGCAGCCCTGCTCACTTATAGTAGTTGAGAACTGCGAGGCACTTGGGGCTCCAGCTGGTGATGGGATTTGAAACGATACTGCAAGAAGCAAGAGCACCATGAAAAAGTGAGTGACACTAACGTATTCTTATGACAGTTGAGTACCAATGTGATTTATGCTAAGGCTCTTATAAACACGAGCTTGTGATAGCAATCTTCATTGCAAGGTCAGCAAGCAAACACTTTCTGGTGGCCCTCGCTTGCTGGGAAGGCTTTGTGAGTCTTCCCATGAGCTTCGTGTCTCTCCAATGGATCACCAAGGACTTCAGTAAGCACATCCATGTGTGCTACGCATGCCTAAAGGAGCCTTCTTCTCCTTACCCTAGAGTCCCTAGGGTCTGAACTCCCACTGCTTCACAAGCCAAAGCAGTGGAAAAGTCTTTTTGAACAAGAAGATCTTTAGGGAACTTAGAACCCTGTCAGTTAAGAACAAGGGTATCAGTACAAGAGAGGTTCCTTGGATTTCTTCAAGTTCTCCCAGAGTTTACTCTTGGGAGCTAGTTTCAGAGCCAGACCGGCCTGTTAGAGCTTTGTGAGCTGAGCCCATACCAAAAAGAGGATCATTACTTACTTGACTTCGTTGTTCACTTGGTAGAAGAGTTGACTCTTATTTTTCAGGTACAGGGCCCTCCCTGTGTCCTGGGAGTTATTTATCTCCAGAGTTGTTTGGAACATTGTAAGGCCTATTGTTTCCTTTCTTTAAGCCCAGCTTCTTATCCTAAGTCAGCATGACTACCTGAGGATGAGTTTCTCAAGAAGTGTCTTAGGGAAGAGAAGTGTCCTTTAAAATTTTTGTCCTGAAGTTACTCATCAACAAAGTCCTTACCAAAAATGGACAGTGAAGGTGAACCCTGGCCAAAAAGGACATGTTTATTACACAAGTTTTTCTCAGATGCAGAAGGAGGCACTCAGGAAATGAGGATAGAGCCAAATGTAGAACATGGCATCACAGACTGGAATAACTTTATGGAACATAATAAAAGGTGTGGTACAGGAATCACAACATTGTTAGTTTACCAGTTTGTTTAGTGAGTGTGAGGGAATAGTGGATTTATTGAGAAAGAATGTGCTATTATACCTTCTACTTTAGGAAACAAAATTTACTCTGTGGTACGGAGTGTGATAAACCAAAAGCAGCCCCCATTAGAAGGTGATTTTGAATGCAGTCTCCTGAGTATGTGTATGCTGGAAAATACTTTCAGTGAGCTAGGCCCCTAAATATGTAGCAAGTCTTAATGTGTTCTGAAACCTTTATGAGGATGTGCTGGTGGTACATGTCTGTGGTGCTGGCCCTGAGGCGGCTGCATCAGGACTCATCGTCCCAGAATTTATTTTGGACCAGGCTTCTCTAGTTAGGGTTTCCTGGTCTCACAAGCAAACAAACAACAAATGAAGGTGCCAGAAACGTTTGTATGGCAAGAAGCACTAAACAGTGTAAAGGAACCCCATTCTTGTGCTCCTTCACTGTTGTCTGGAAGATCACCTGGGAAGGAATGAGTTTCCTGACCAGAAGACAGAGTATACATATGATATCGTCTCAGCACAATTTGGTGAAAGACGCACTGAAGGACAGTTGTGAAAATTTACATTTCTCTAAATATCTTATTGAACAATATTTTTGAAACTTCATGATGTATTTTGGCCCTAAAGAGGAAGAAAACTATGATTTTTAGACTACAAGTCAAGGGATATTGTTTAGTTTATTTTTATTTTCATGGTTTATTTTGGGCTTTTTCATTTGTAGGCTTCTGCATATTACTTATTGGCATAATTAATGTATTTCTGGCTATGTTTGCAATATTTTCTTTACACTTGCAATACTAGTATTACAGTTGGGAACACTGTATGACTTAATAAGTCTCTAACGCTTTCCTCAACTTTTGTTTTGTTTTCTCTTTTCGACATAGGATCCCACTAATTTGCCCAGGCTTACCTTTTACTTGTGATGCTTCTGCCTCTGTCTTGTGTAGTCGGGAAAATAGGAAGTAAAACAAGGTATTAAAAAGTATATAAGCTGTCATTAGTTACCAAAATTATTTTATATAAATCTAAAATGAGTGATATTAGTCTTGAAGGTTTTTTTTTTTTTTTTTTTTTTTTTTTTTTTTTTTTTTTTTTTTTTTT
>PVJA010011801.1:0-53729 GCA_004027025.1 Myocastor coypus
TATAAACTTTTTCTTTCCTTTATGGATGACTATTAGAGGCACTTGTCAGATAATTATATTTTCTGAGTATTTAATATGATGTTTTATCATCTGCACGCTAGGTAAAACTTATAGTAATTGGTTACACAAAGATAGAGTTATGGGTATCATCTGATATGAGAGCTATTGATCCATTGTCTTTTTCTTGTTTTCAAGACTAAACTATTATAATTATGGTTTTAAGGCCACACCTGAAAATTTTAATTGTTTTCATTTTGTCAAGGTTATTTGACCCAATCTAAAACTTTTAGTTCTCTTGAATCATTTAAAATTATTTTTTATTCATTCAGAAAAACTCTGTAAATACACTGTGCTTCCTTTGAGAAAATTTTAAATTATTTTAACAAAAATTAGCATTCTTGTGATACTTAATATTTACATCTACAAAAAGTTCAATCTCAACTATCTATATATATTTAACCTGTATAGCAGAGTACATTTTGGCTTTCTTTATGTAAGATTCTCAGATTTCACATTAGCATTTGGCACACATAACTAAAACCACATTTAACATGGACTCTTAAAGAAAAACAATATATTATCCCACAGCATGTATATATTTCTAGGTTTGTAACTGTTGATTGGTCATTTTTCTTTAATTTTTACTCTTAAGCAGATACTCAGCATCATCAAAGGCAGTTTATTTTCCTGACTTCCTTACCTCTGTTTTGTCAACAATGACAAATAGATATAATACTTGAATCAATGAAGGATAATCACATTTCCTTTAGAATGAGAAAATCATAGAAACCAATTTGTCTATTGTTGCTATTCAAATACAGTAAGGTTTATGTCAGATTTTTAATACGGTATAAAATCTGATAACAAATCATTTAATATATGCCTTCACCTAGTAAGCCAATTACTATTCTTCTCCACTTCCTCAAGATGTATAGTCCATTTTACTATTTTCATTGCTCTTTAATTGAAGATATAAAAATGGAATTTGTAGAGTATTTATGAGCTGGCAATTATAGCAAAATCAGAAATAATTCAAATTTTACAACTTAATTAAAGGTTATAAAAATGAAGATATTGAGATTCAATATTGTTCACATTCATATATTATACATATGAGATTTGATGAAAACAATTTGCTATCATTAAACAGGATAAAGAAGTTTGGTCTAAATTGGTAAATATTTGACTAAGTTTTTTTATGGTATATATATATATATATATATATATATATATATATATATATAATTCTATGATATAGCCATTAAGTTTTCTTCCTCAGAAACTTTAACACACATTTTATATTCTCAATTCATGCAAATAATATGACAGCTCAATTTTATAATTAAAAATAACATGCATAGAAAAATCTTAAAAATTAAGATTTCTGGAAAAATTATGGTCAGAGAAATACCATAAACCTAGATTACCACAGAGTCCAATGAATTCCCTGAGAAAAGAGAGTGTGGTTGAAAAGAGATACTAATCAGTACCGCAGAATAACTTGGCTATACTATAAAATTGCACTAAGTAGCAAAGCCTATGTGTAAAATTCTTCATATTTGTAGAAGCTCCTCAAATAAATGCATATCAAATCTTCTCCCTTTTTAGCTTCAAGGAATCCACGTAATAGTAATAATGTTCTCATTCCTGTTTGAATAAGAAAAGACTAACCTATCTTGTGCACCTACTATGACCAGCAAATATGTTTATCACTTTCTACACATTACTGCTTTCACTTCTTAAAAAAAAAAAAACAATTTGTGTGTGTATGTGTGTGTGTGTGTGTGTGTGTGACCGGTATTCAAACTAATGACCTTGCACTTGCCAGGCAGGCATTTGTGCCACTGAGCTATCTCCTCAGCCCCTCTTAAAACAATTTTATAAGACAGGTCTGAATATTCTTATTTTGTAAATAATACAATGGCCTAAGTCCATCTAAGTAGAGGGCATTAACCCTGAAGTTCAGAAAATAGTTAATTAAATTGAGAGATTATGCTTTCTCTATTATATATTGACATCCGTGTGTAATATGAATATTTCTTTAAATCAGGTATTTAAGTTAATGATAAATATTTGAGTTTCTATTAGTAAATTATTTTAATATGTTATGTCATACTCTATTGTTGGTAGGGCCTAATTAGTATAAAACTTTGAAAGTGTTTCCAAGGAGATGGCAAAAAGATGATTATTGTTATTGTAAAGCTTATATAGTAGGAATTCACTAGAATTCCATTGTAACCTTATTAACACTGGTTTTCTCAAGAAGAAAAATTTTGAGCAAGATGATGCTCAAATTTGCTCATACATTCCCTGGAATGACTAAAATCTACTGTGATTACAAAAACACAAAATATCAAAATGAACCTGTTAACATTTCAAGTTATAGGTACACAAGTTATTTGCCTTTGAGAAGCCAGAGCAGTTGATCTTGTCTTAAAGGGACTTGACAAATTGTCAGTCTAGAGAGAAACCAACTGACTTCTCACAAAACCTTCCTTGTAGCATCTGCTATAGTGAGTCAACCTCTTTATATCACATTTGTAGGCAGAAACCATCTTCAAAATTAATCATGATATTATAGTGCCATTTCCATATAGAGTCCTGACATCAGTGGTATATAAGAAGTGATTACCAGTGATTTGGTCCATTAATCTTTCTAAGTGCTTTTCTTGTTCTTTAAGATAGCCATGGTGAAAATCTATGCCACAACATAAAACATGAAACTTCTTATCTGAAAACCTTAGCTAATTGTAGGTGTTTAGCTTTTTCAACATAAAAGAAAAAAAGGTGCACTGCATCTTAGGCAATCCAGATGTTGTATCAAGAAATAAAATTCAGGGACCAGGGCTCAATTCCTGGTACCTCCTGCCACACTGGCCCTGCCCCCAGGTGCACTGAGCCGGCCACTGAATTCAGGCATGATGGTGCACGCCTATAATCCTAGTGCTGGGGAGTCTGAAAATAGGAGGGTCTATGCATAGTGAAACCTTGTACCAAATACATTAAGAAAAAAAGAAAGAAAGCAAGAGAGAGAGAGAGAGAGAGAGAGAGAGAGAGAGAGAGAGAGACAGAGAGAGAGACAGAGAAAGAGAGAAAGACAGAGAGAGAGAGAGAGAATTGCTTGAAACAGGAGCTAAAGTTGCATAAGGGCAATAATTACCAACTTCTAATAATGAGAAAGAAGCACTCTGTGGTACAAAAATTATCCTAAGATCTTTATCCGTTTAGTATGTGAGGCAGCATATGATTGATATGGTAATTATATTAAGAATGAAATTCAGTACATGCCTCACAAGCCTGGTCCCAACTTATTTTTCTGTTTTCATCTAGAATATCCTGATTTTAGCCAAGAAGGATAGCATTAAAGTATTTTGATTCTCAGCTTCCCAGTGATTCATAATCTTTTCTAGTACTTACTTTTTATTAATTATTTATTCATTTAATTTTTGCACTTTCAGGGAAGGGTCTACCAGGTATTCAGGGTCTCACTACTAGATCACACTTGTAGTGATCTGCCTGTTTACACTCTCCCAAGAGCTGGGATTATAGGCAAGTGCCACCATGCCCACTCTCAATTGCCATGTCAGCATAGCTCATGGGTGGGGCCAGTACAGCAGGCCTGGGGATCAAACCCCCAGCCCTTGCACCTGCTTGCAGGTATTTTAATCTGCTGAGCTCTTTGGTCGGCACTCTTTCTAGGTTTATTGTTCATTTCATTATTCATTCAGCCTAAGAAGGGGTTAGGCATTGTACAGATGGAGATTAATGAAAGAACTCATTTGCTTTGAAAGAGATCATAGTCTAGATAAAGTGACAGCAAAAATAGATACATTGAATTAGAATTGTAACACATTTAAATAAAGGACTGAGGGAATGCAGTCAAGGTAATGTCGACTATGTATGCCTAATGTATGATATCTAGAAGAAACCATGCTTTATTCACCTTTTTAATGTGATAAATTATTTTTATAATAACTATAAAATTAAAGAAACATGTTTTAGGTGAAAAAATTAAAATTTACACTTATTAACCAAACATTATATCTGTGGTTTCCACTATTTTGTACATGAAATCTACAAAAGAACTTACAGAACACCAGAATTGAGGGCACTAAGATTCCTTTATCTTTATGATACTAGGCCATCACTGTTTATTTCACATCGATTCCCTAAATCCAGAAATAAATAGTTTTACCAAACTTGTAGAAATGAGCTACATCCAAAGTTGCCTAAGATCTCAGAGTTGTGAAAGCTTACAAATCCTTAAATGAATGGATGGATCTTTGTATTGCAAGGGACTAACATACATCTCTGCTCTCTGATTTGATTCCCACACAAAATCCACAAATTCTGAAGCAACAAAATATATGGCACTTTTATTCTTATTTCTCTTATTAAAATAAAATATAACTGAAAATTTTAGTTCTTAGATTAAGGGGATTTTTGAATTACTGAAATTATTGCCCACTTATATTTTTAATTCTGCAAGCTTTCTCTAATTTTTTTCTGTTTGTTTGTTTTTTGTTTTTTTTTGAGACAGGGTCTTGTTGCCTAGTTCAGGGTGACCTTAAGCTCACTTTTGTAGCCCAGGCTGGTCTTGAACTGGCACCAATCCTCCTGCCTCAACCTCCCAAGTGTTGGGGGTTACAGGCGTGCGCCACCTCGCCTGGCTAAGCTTTCTCTAATTTGGAGGACATGTAATTGGTTCCATACAAACTGACATCTTCCTGCAACATGGACACCTTTATCAATAAGAGATGTACTTGATTTTTTTTCTGGTAAAGAAATACGGTGTCAGCTGGGCATGGTGGCACATGCCTGTAATCCCAGCACTTGGGAGGCTGAAGCAGGAGGATCAGTGCAAATTTGAAATCGGCCTAGGCTACAAAAGTGAGCTCAAGGCCAGCTTGAACTGCATAGCAAGACACTGTCTCAAAAAAAAAAAAAAAAAAAAAAAAAAAAAAAAAAAAAAAAAAAAAAAAAAAAAAAAAAAAAAAAAAAAAAAAAAAAAAAAAAAAAAAAGGTGATACTGATAAGCTTTTTGTTTACATAATATATCTTTCTACCATTAACTTTTACTTTCCTGTAACTTTATTATTATTTTAATATTTAATTAATTTATTTATTTGCTACAGGGTCTCACTGTGCAGCTTGGACTCATAGTGATCCTCTTGACTTAGTCTCCCCAGTGCCAGGATTATAGGCATACACCACCACACTTGGTTTCAGTGGTTGACACAGCATGCCTGTGTTCTGGGGCCAGTACAGCATGTGGTCTGGGGATTAAACTTGGGTCCTTGCACTTGCCAGTCAGGTTCTTAGACCAGGAAGCTACCTCCCCAGCCCCTGTATCTTTATTTAGCATGAGTCTTTTGTAAGATGGAAAATAGAGGCGTTCTGCTTGTTGTTGCTGTCTTTTAATTTTACATTGGTTGATAATCTCTGTATTTTCCTTGGAGGACTTCATTAATATTTAATGTAATTAATGTTCCGGTGGGTTGTATCCATTATTTTGCTTTCCCTGCTTTTTCTTGCCTTCATGTGAACCTACATAGCAATCAAAGTGATTGTGTGAAGAATAATGATATGTGCTTCGGAGTAGAATAGCTGGGCGGTGGGAGTCACTCAGCTAGAGGCATGTGCTCAAGGAGAAATTGAAGTGATGTGAGGCATTTGGAAGCAATAATCTTTAACCACAAAGGTTAGTAACAAGAATGGCACCTGTCTGGGTGGGCGGGCAGATGTCCTTGCAGACATCTGCTCTTTCCTATGTATATACTTGTATTGTGCTTTGTGCAAAGTTGTGGTTCTGGTAATCTTTCGTGACAGTTGCTATCAGGTGACTGTGTGTTAGCATCATTGCTTCATAATCACTCAATTTTGTTTGTTTATTTATTTTTGTTTAGTTGACAAGACGTGACTTCTGATTTGATTCTAACAACTTTTACATAGGTTTCACCTTACTTAATTTTTGAATATTATTTCACTGATACTCTCTTCATTTTGGGTGATGATATTTATAGGCACAATTCCTAAAGAGAAGGAATTATTTCAGTTGATTTAAAATGTTACAAACAGAGAGCCAGTTTACTGCCTAAACGGGGCTGTGGCAATTGCTCCTAACCTCACGCAGAAGCCCTGGAGAGGCAGGAGGGCTTTGACTCACATTTCCTGTGGTGAGGGAGAGAAGCATTGCCTTATAGAGTAAGGAGGACAAAGGATCAGCTGCATGCTTGAAGTGACTGCAACTGGGAACTCTGTTTTTGTCCTACTTTGGTGTCCAGTGGAAGTGGTAGTGATCCCCTGAACAGAGAGCAGAAGTGGAAACTGGGATAATGTGCCACCAAACCAGTGTTATTGTCAGGAGTCTGCTCATTTTCCCCTTGCCCTTAGTTCACATGATTTTATGCCCTGCAAGTTAGGGTTGGGATTTTGTCCTTTAATTGGCTCATCTTTCTTCAAGGACCATTAGTACTTCTGTTGCAGAGGAAGCCCAGAGACAAGAGTTTGGAGAATAGAATGTTTCTCTCTTAAAGTAGATTTTCCTTTTGTTCTACAAACTCCCATCTGTAGGTTCGCAATGACTTTACAGAAGTTATTCAGGTTTTAACACTTTCTGTGCTAACATGAATAAATGGTGGCTTTTTTTTTAAAAGACAAGGTTCCTCGTTTTTCTTTATTGGTGATGTTTCCCATTGCACAGCATGGTTTTGCAATTTCGCCTGCAGTTCCGACTGAAAAGCTGTCAATTTTTTTATGAATCTTTTAATTTTCCAAGTTTCTACTCAATTAAATAGTGCTTAGAGAAGTGTTTTGGTGGCTCCCCAGAGTGCCTTTAAATTCTGTCAATGAGGGTCATTAAATGTTTCACATTTTTGAAGTCAAAATTAGTATTAATACACTTTAATATTTTAAAAAATGCCACAGAATCATTTACCTGTCAGAGAACAAGTCCGATTTCAAGCAAGTATTGTTTTTTTCATATTTAATTTCAAAAATGTTGAACCTAGACAGTGTAGCTGCCCAAGTTTAAATTCATCAAACTGATTAAAAAAAGAATGATAAAGCTAAAGCCAAAGAGCAAAACATAGAGCTGCTGGCATTCGGCTTTAATTTTCTGTTTTAGCAAAATATTTAAATAAATAAATACATCTCTCTATTGAAAAATTTGAGAAATTAATTGCATTAGTCAAGATGGAATGCTCAGGGAACAATTAAAAGCAGGTATGCATATCTAATGGGAAGAACTTTAAACTGAAAATGAAATAAAGTAAAATAAATACACTCAAAACTTGACATTCATGAATACCAAATATCAGTTTTAATAAAAAGTATGTAATGTCAAAATTATTGATTTATCAATAAAATTAGAAAGACATTATTAGATAAATAACTTTTATTAGGTAATAGATAATGTTGCATCTTGACTGAGTTTTATTGATGGGATGTTCTCAGTGAAGTCATTAAAATGATAGATGTATAATAAAGGCAAGTTTTATGCTTATAGTTTTCATAACTTTAGCAGCATTAGTGAGAAAAACAGTGATATTTAGAACTTAAAGTTTACAGAGTTTATTACTGTCTTAGTAAAGAAAGAAAGATTTGTAATTTTGTATAGTTTTCACGTAGACCAATGAATTATTTGAATAAATTCTAGATCATCATCGGCAACTCCATAAAATTATAAAACAATAGTTGCTCACTAAAAATAGTATTGAATATAAAGCTGGTTTATAGTAAAGAATTTTAAAGAAGCATAGCCAAGCTCCTCACAAGAGAATAAGAATTAAAGCTTTTAAGCAAAACAAAGTGATTTAAGTAGTAGAGGGCAAAAAAAAAGTCCCTCATTCATGAGGATGGATTTTGGCAAATGAAGTGTTCCTAATGTACTTAATGAAAAATATTTTGCAATTTTTATGTAGAGAATTGTATAACCTGGAAAGAGTGTCATTGGTCTTGTGGAGGGGGTGTACTAAGACAAATACACAATGATTGCCGATTGTACCTTAGGAAGAGATGTAAGAGAAATGCTTTTACTCATTGCAAGCTCTTTCAGGACTGTGCTATTGTACTGAGTGTGGTAGAAATAATCTTCAAGACAGAACCAAATACAAAATCAGAAAGCAGATGTTTAAATGTGAGGACAAGGTAAAATCAGTGATTTGTTGGATGATAAGCTTTGCAAAGTCTTTCAACTTACTGTTTTATTTTTTATTAGTTTTAATGAGAAATAGCAATATGACAGTTTCAAAACACGTTAGGAGGATAGCCACAATAATTAGTACAATGCGTTTTGTTGTCTTCATCATAGTTGTTGAGAGTATAAGGTGCAGACATGAGATACCTTTTCTAAACACTATTGGTATAAATATCTCTTCTCATTGAACTAACGGAAAGTAGCTGTATACATACTCCAATATTCCATAATAGTAGTGGGTTATCAGCAGAGCTGGCAATGCCAGAAGCTGTTGACTTGAGCCTTTTACAGCTTACCATACTAATCTGGCTTTACTTTGTACGTCTTGTGGTTAAACTTTTCTGCTGTGTGTGCTGTCTAATTCATCCTGTGTATATAGAATAATAGTATCACTAAGCTTCACTTCTGCCAAGTTAAAGCAAGACCTATATAACAAAACATGTAACTTTTGCATCTGACAAGGTCAGTCAGATCCCTTCAGGATTTACTTTGGAACCATGTACAGCGTTTTGTAGAACTTTTGTCAGTGTCAGCCTTCTGGGTGAGTCACTGCCATTGCTTGACCACCTTGCTGTCTGTGAAAGCCTGAGAAAATGTTTTCTCTTTAGGTGACTCTCCTTAGGCACACCATATGTCATTGATCCTTTTCCTCTGTGGCCCCGTGATCTCCTTGAACAGAAAATTTGAGACACCACTGAGTTATAGGATGTTATAGCACAGGTTATTTTATGTCATGAGTCCTCACTGACCTTGAAGGGCTAGGGCCAAAATATTGGCTATTCTTGTAGCCCTTCTTTTTCTTTGGGCTTTTGGTCTGCAAATTTAAGTTCTTAATCCTGTAGAAGTGAAGCTTAGTGATACTATTACTCTATATACACAGGATGAATTAAACAGTGGTCCTAAGAATCTCCAACAGGTTTTTGACTCTCAGAGTAGCAATGTGTGAGACTAAAACCATGCTTGGTATGCCTGTCATTCTGGACTTTTAGATGTGTGCTGCTTCTAATGTAATTTCAGTTATTGCTATACTCTCTCAAGTAAATGTTTGTTTTAAAAGAAAACACACAAGAGTAATTAAAGAGAATATGAGACAAGGAAAAATGCCATAGGATTGACCTGTTAAAATTTTGTAAATGCTTAGATTCCAAATTTCTGTGTAAAAATGTGTAACAGCTTTTTAATCTCATTCTATTGGGATTTATTAGAATATCAATGCTTGATGGAAAATACTGGTTCCGTGTTAAGTCTAAATTATTTAATATCCAGAAAGACAGTAATGTTAAGCTCAAGTACTTACATTATAAAACTTATTAAAGTTTTCTTAAATCCATACAAAAGATCTATATTTTCAGGTACTTGCAACACTTTTAAGATGCTCTGTTACTTTTTTCATACAATATTGACTAGTATAATAATAACTATAACTATAACTATATATATATATATATATATATATATTGCAAGATTTTTAAAGCAATTGTCTATAAAATACTTGACAAGATAGTTAAACCTGTTAGTGAATAAGACACTTGAATCAATGAGTTTTTAGCAGGCAGGCACTTTCATTTGATATTGTAAGAATAATCAACTCTACTTTTGTCTTGTAGATGAGAGCTTTCTCCCATGTAAAACCATACCATTTATAATACATAACACTAGTCAGATTGCTTTATCTTCTGTAAAAATGATAGCACTAAATTTTACTTTTTGTTATATATTTAATGTGACACAATATATATTATACTGTTTATAGATATTATCTTTGATAATAAAGTATTATATGGAAAAATAAAGTATTATATGGAAATTAAGGCAAAAAGTATGCCTAACTTTTGATTTAATACTTATCATTAATATGATAATTTAACCTTTAAATCTAGAAAATATTAATTCAGAAATATAAAGAGGTTGCAGTTCCACCGCCATGAACTGGATGCACTCTGCCCTGTTCCACTCAGTCTTGAGCCAGCCGAACATGGACTGAAACCTCCATGAACTGTGAAATAAATAAACCTTTCCTTCCTTCATTTTGGGTGTTGGGTATTTGTTTGAGCAATGAGTAAAAAGTGCCCAGGACAGAATTTGGTACCAGAGAAGTGGGGTCGTTGCTGTGACTATACCTGACTATGTGGATTATAAGCTTTTGGAAATGGCTTACAGGAAGAGATGGGAAAGGTTCAGAGATATCAGCTAAAGCACTAGAATGGCTTTGGCTGTTCAGCTTGGGAGATTCTGGTCAGAGCTTAGACCAGAGGACTGACAGAAGGCCTGCCTGTAAAGACCAGGCTGAGGAGGTTTCTGCTGGAAAAAAGGACAGCATTGGTCATTGGACGCCAGATGATTTATGCTATGGATTGTCTGAAAGTCTTTCAGAATTTTGCTTGTGCCCAGAGACTTTGCCTAAGACTGAGATTAAGCATGGCGGACTGATTAATCTTTCAAGAGACATTTCAAAGCAGCGAACTATTGGGGCAATGGTGTGGTTGTCATTGGTTGCTTTTAGCCAGATTTATGTTGAAAATCAAGAGCAACGAGCCAAGAAGGATGATTTAAAATGTGAGTTTGGCCAGAAAGGAAGCACCAGGAAAGCTGTGGACTGCAAAGATGGAGCTAAAAGGATCTACATTGCTGGGAAGGAAGCAGAGAATCAAAAGGATGGCCTGAGGGCATCACAAGAGACAGCAGTTCTCCACCCTTTGCAGCCCCAGAATTGCCAAAGAGAGAGGTTTTCCCTTGAGAAGAAAGTCGCAGAGAGCAAAGTACCAAAATGGCGGCAGCGGCCAAACTAGGTTCCAAAATGACACCAGCATGGAGAATATGTTTTTCTGAAGTAAGGTCAGAGTACTTAGCAATCTAGGTCCTCAACCCCTACAGACAAGAGAGAAGGAAGCCTGGCTACTGCTCCAGATGGCAGCAACCCTTGGCATTATCCACATAGGTGTATGCAGAATGTGAGAATTCTGAGGTTAAGAAGGCTTCCACCTCGATTTCAGAAGAAGGCCTGGGAGGCCAGGCAGTGTGCCTCTCAGAGGGAAGTGTGTAAAGCTGGGTGTAAGCAGCCTGTTCAGTGGAAACCCCAGAAGTTTGGAAAAGCCAGGAACGTGGATCATGCTAAGAGGGAGCAAAGCCGGCCTAAGAGAGAAGCCATGCGAATTACCACCAAGAGTGCCATAGCAGCGGAGTTGCATGATGCTCACAACTCAGTGCAGACTGCTTTGGATGCTCCAGTTGGAACTATGAGATTTAATGTTTACCCTGCTGGGTTTTGGACATGTGTTGGTCCCAGTGTTGTTTATTACCCTGTTGTTTGCAACTTTTGGAATTGTAATGTTTATCTTATGCCTTTGAATGTTGGATATGTTTAACCTTTTCTATTGTACAGGAGCTCACAGTTGAGAGTTCACCTTGGATCTTGGAGGAGACTCTTCCAGATGGACTAAAATGTCTTTTGTAGAAAAGGATATGAATGAGACTTGGGGGGTCAGGGGTCGGATATTATGGTTTATGCTTAGTTGTCCCCCCAAAACTTCATGTAGTCATTGGGCAGGGACTTCTATAGATTGAGACTTGACTCATGAGTCACTGGATTATGTGTTTTAGTACTGATGGGATTATTGGTCTGAGTAGGGCTGGGACCATGGGTGTAGTCTAGGGCAGATATCCTAAGGCAGAGAGCCTGATAGGAATATAAAGAGAGACAGAGAGACGGACTAGAGCTGTTGTTCTGCTGCCCTGTTTGGTTGGCTGCCTCTGCCACCACTTTGTTGCTGTTCCACTGCCATGAACTGGATACACTCTGCCCTGTTCCACTCAGCCTTGAGCCAGCGGAATATGGACTGAAACTTCCATGAACTGTGAGCTAAATAAACCTTTCCTTCCTTAAAAAAAAAAAAAAGAAATACAAAGAAAGATGTGTGAAGACTATCACTGAAGTGACATTTTTAATAGGAAAACAAATTTACAACCTTAAAACTATACAATGACATAAACCTGGAATCGAAAGTGTTGAGTTGATCATAATGGCAGGTGAAGAAACTAATGAAGACTATCCTGTAGAAATTTATGAGCATTTGTCAACATTTGAGAATTCCATGGGAGTTGTGGATGAGATGTTGAAGACTATGATGTCTGTTTCAAGAAGTGAATTGTTGCAGAAGTTGGACCCACTTGAGCAAGCTAAAGTGGATTTGGTTTCTGCATACACATTAAACTCAATGTTTTGGGTTTATTAGACAACTTAAGGAGTAAGTCCAAGGAGAATCTAGAGAGCAGGAGTTGGAAAGAATCTGAGTATACATGAACCAAGTCAAGAAAAGAGCAGACAAGAAAAAGTCTGGCAAGCTGGATATAGGCCCACACAGTGAAACTTGTCAATAAAAGAAAAAATATGTAAGCAAGCCTAGGGGCCAGGGTAAGGGGTTGGGAGGTTATGATGTGTTTAAACCCTGGGCCTGACATGCCGGTCCTCCTTCTGGAGTGTGCTGAGACAGCAATTGAGACTGGGTATGGTTGCACACAACTGTAATCCCAGCTCTTGGGAGGCTGTAAATAGGTGGATCTCTAGGAGTCTGATTTAGTAATGAGACCCTGAACACTCTGTAGATCCTTTCCTGGAATACAAAAAGGAAAAGAAAAGAAAAGAAAGAAAAGAAAAGAAAAATTAACTTTTGGTTTTGATGTACACATACCCAAATAGTACATCATTTTATTGTTTTTACAACGTAGATAAATTATGTGGCAACGAGAGGTTTAAATTTAATTTCCTTTGAATTCATGTTTAAATTTACACTTTAAATTTGTAGTGCTAAGAATTCCTTCCCCCAAAAGACTGACTTGTCTTTATTGATTTTCCTGTAGAACACCATGAGGATTTTTTTTTTTTTTTTTTGTCTTTTTGAGACAGGGTCTCACTATGCAGTTGAGGCTAGCCTTGAGCTCATTTTTGTAACCCAGGCTGGTCTCGAACTTGCACCAATCCTCCTGCCTCAGCCTCCCAAGTGCTGGGATTACAGGTGTGCGCCACCACACCCGGCTTACCATGAGGATTTTAACATTGTGATATAGTTCATTTTTATAGTTTACCATCTCTTTTGGCAAGATAGTCACTCTTTTATGTAGTTCATCTTTTTGGTTTTTTTGAGTTAGAGCCTAATTTGGGCTACCTTGAATTTGTGAGAACCATAGCCTCCTGAGTGCTGGGATTATGGATTAAAGGCGCTACCATGCCTGGCCTATACAGGTCAATCTTGCAACTACTGTTTTGTAACCAACTGTGAAATTTAAGTTAAAGGTTCTTTCCAAATATTTTGTGCTATTTTAAATGAGTAATAACATTATGAATCATGCTTTCTATAGACTGAAAATTTGAATGTATGTGTTTTTACTATATGCTATTAAGAATGAAATGACTTATTTAGTTTTACCTGTTTAGTTAATGCATCATACTTCTGTTGTTGCAGAAATGATTGCTTTTTTTTTTGATATCCAAAATGTGAAATCAGAACTTTGGTACTTTAATTGTTGGTATATTGACTCAATGTTATATTCAAAATAAAGTGCATTCTTATTAACTTTGGTGGGAAATAAGGTTGTATGTTGATGACTGCATGTTGGTCTGATGGTTGTACCCTTTTAATAAAGACTCAAGATATTGCGTTTAAAAAAATACAATGATTCAATCCCTGGCACCACAGACCACAACGGTCCCATCCCTGGGGTTCACTGAGCAGAACATCAAGTCCAGGTCATGGTAGTGCACACCTATAATCCCAGCACTGGGGAGGCTGAAAACAGGAGGATTACTATGCATCCATCTGAGCTGTGTAGTGTGACTCTACCAAATACATACAAAAAGCAGCAAAAGGAAACACTGAATGTATTATGACATATCTATACAATAAATCAAATTTTTATTTTTCTGACATTAAGGTATACTGAAAAGAATACTGCACCAGAGTTTAATTTGGTATGCCTCATATACCATGACAATAGTATTCATAGGCAGTCTCTTAAGAGTCTTATAGCAGACATCTTCATAAAGGCCATGCATGTGAAACATTTAAAGTATTAAAAGCTACAGATGATTCAATAGTAAAATTTTAAAAAAAAGCAAGTAGTTTGGGACCATGTACCATAACCATGCCTAAGTAGAAGTTTGGTTAAGATAGCCATGCCACATTATGTAGTCTTTCCATAATGTGGAAAAACCTCATCCGCCTCTGAAGGAAATGCCTTGGAATCACACCTTTGTTAAAGTTGCCACGTTCTCTACCATGTCCACCAGTCACAGCTGTGTCTCATTGACCTATGACCTTCAGATATCATGTTTATTCCATGACCATTTTTTCATTCTTCTAAATAGTTTAATATAACTGTTTTAGTAGTTTTAAATATAAACTGCACTTCAACTACCCAAACATAGTATTGGCATCTTTCCTCTTCTCCAATCTCCCTAGACCTTGACAATTACAGTTCTAGTTTTTGCTTCCATGACTTCAGCATTTTTGAGATCATAAGCATTTGCTTTTCTGTGTCTAGCTCATTTCACTTAGGATAATGTCTTCTAGGTTTAATTAAGCTACTGCAAATGGTAGGGTTTCCTGTTTGTTATGATTGAGTAGTATTTTAGTGTATGTACACCACATTTTCTTTATTCATTCATTGATGGACACTTAGGTTATTTCCATATTATGGCTTTTGCGGATAATGCTTCAGTGAACATGGATCAGATGTCACTTGGAGATTCTAATTTCATTTCATTTATATGCATCTCTACAACCAAGATTCCTGGATTATATAATAGTTCTATTCTAAAGTACCTGAGTACCATGCCATGTTCTTTGCTATAATGGTTATATCAGTTTACATTTTCTATCAACAGTGTACAAGTGTTTCCTTTTCTCCACACCCTTAGACAACACTTATTATAGTTTGCCTTTTTGATAGTAGTCATTTTAATAAATTTAAGGTAATATTGGATTGAGTTTTGATTTCAGTCATTCCAATGATTATAAATATCACATAACTACATCATTTTGTGTATATTCTTTGAAAAAATTCTCGTAAGTTCTTTTGAATTTGATTATTTATTTGTGCTTCTTCTTTCTCAATGTGTAGAGCCTGTAGATAAGTTTCCATAGAGCCTTGTTTCTAGATTTATATAGATAATTCCTAATTTCCTTGTAGAATACTTATCAAGTTTTTCCAAGCATGTTTTAATGGAAGTTCTCCCTCATTTAAAAATATCTGTATATTCAACAAGATAAACACATAGGTGAAATACTCTGGTTTTAAATTGTCCATAATTGTCTGAAATATGAAGATCCCAAACGTCTTAGAGAAATAAGTTTAATTTCATGAACATCCTCAAATAATTTTCTGAATTTGCTCATTTGGCTGGGAACTATGAAAAAAAAAGTACTCTGAAAAAAAAATAAAAGATTTAAAAAAACAGAAAGATATTGCTTGTGGATTGTGGAAAAGGCCATACTCCCAAAATTATTATACAGATTCAATACAATCCCAATTAAAATCCATTAATATACCTCACAGACACAGGAAAAACATTCCTAAACTTTATCTGGAGCCAGATAAGACCTAGAATAGTAATCCTGGATAACAAAGGAAAGGCAGGAGACATCACAATCCCTGTGATAAAATCAACATGGTACTGGCAAAGAAAAAAGACCTGAGGATCATTGGAAAAGATTAGAAGTTGTAGACACCACTACAAGCACACTAAACCACCCTATTTTTGACAAAGGGACCAAATAGTGCTGGAAAATCTGGCTTTCCCCATGCCAAAGGATAAAAATAGACCCATTACTATCACTGAGCACAAAACTAGAGTCAAAATTGATCAAAGATTGATTTAAATATTAACACTGAAACACTAAATCTTCTGGTAGAGAAAGTAGGTAGAAATCTTAAGAAGAACTCATGAAGAAAATTAATCATATATTTCAAAAATAAGCCAGGAAATGCATCTTTCTGAGTAAATTCATTGTTATATTTGTATTGGGCTGAATGATAGTCCCAAAGTTCCAGTTCCTAATCTCTGGAACTAGTATATGTTACCTTCTTTAAAAAATATGAGTTTTGAGGTGGACATTAGCTGGGTGTTTCCTAACTGCTGAGAGAGCGAGAAAGAGAGAGAGAGAGAGAGAGAGAGAGAGAGAGAGAGAGAGAGAGAGAGAAACAAGAAAGTAAAGAAAGTAGTGTGATCCTCAAGCAATGGTTGGCATTATGTAGATAATAAAGAAATGTGACAATCACTACAATGTCATAGACAAGGAATAAATTCTCCCTTCAGAACTCTGATGGGATCATGGCCCTGATTATACCTTCAGTTCAAGAGATCTGTGAGAAAATAAAATGTTCTTGTTTTAGATATTTAATTAGTGGTAATTACTTATGGCAGCCACAGGAAGTTAATATGGTTCATAATATAGATACAGGGTTATTAATTGCCCTTAGTTGGTTTGGCTCTTGTTTTTAAAACATCTGCTATATTTTTGCTGAAGAAAGACAAGCATATCTAGTGAGAATAGTAAAATGTTTTCACTAATAGCAATAATTTCATAGTGTTATTTTCATGATCATTCACAAAAAGTATGTTTTCTCTTGTGATATTTATTTATTTATATTTATTTATTTCCTACATTATCATTTGTGTTTATCTTTTCTGTCTCTAAAAGTCAATGGCCCCCAGTTACACCACTTGTTTATCTTCTTATATTAACACTGATGATGTAAGTATGTCCACTTGCTATAGAAAAAGAAAACTGACATCATGCTTCACAAAACATGAGACTACTGGAGTTTTCAGTGTTGATTTATTAAGTTTATACTTTTATTTTCTCAGTATGTAATCAGGGTCATAATCTTCTTTGAATAAAGCTGATGAATTTTCCTTAGTTCCACAAAACAATATTTGGAAGCTAAAATATAATAATAGTCCTTGGATACTTGTTTGTGTGTTTGTTCTAATTTTTTATTTTATGACTTTTGCTATTCTTCTCAAGGTGAAATAAATGTGATTCACATTTTAAAAAGATGATAATTAAAAAGTTAAAATATTTCCATGTGTACATCTTTTCCACTCTAAAACTCCTTAGAAAAATCTTTTGATGGATTTAACTTCAAATTACCTAATTTTTGATATTTCTATGGAATTTCTTCTATGAAAAGTTGGTATTTAACATAATACACATACCATATAATGCCTCTATCCTCCTAATTTTTCCAAGTTTTGGTAATTGTATGTAAGTTTTTGTTTTTCCTATTCACTTTTTCATATTTTTGTTATTTTAAAAAATACTATTTTTTCCCACCCAATTTACTTGACAAATTTTGACTGCCCATAATACCAAGAATACTGACTCATTAGTCTTCACTCTATGTTTTCACTGTCCCTTGTTTTCTTAGTTATCGTCAGGTCGATAAAATTTCTATTTTTAAACTACAAATTAGTGGACCTAATGTGGCATAATGGTGGATGCCTGTAATCTCAGTACTCTGGGAGCCTGAAGCAGGAGGATGCAAAGCTGGGAAGCCTACTTGAGCAGTTCAGCAATTCAGTGAGACCTTGTCTTAAGAACACGAAAGATAAATAAAGGACTGGAAGAGGTAGTGCAATGCAAAGGCTGTGAGTTCATCTCCCAGTACTAAAGGAAAGAAAATCTAGGTGGTACATACTTTGCTGAAGCATGTAATATGTCTGGTAGGACAGGATTCAAAGTTACTCAGGCACCTTGCCCCAAACACTCTCCTTTTTGGCCTCATGCAGAGCTAGATCCAAAACTGAAGAACAGGTCCATGTGACTTGGACCTGGGAAACTAACCACAGAAACTCTCCTTTGTCAACATAAAGGTCCCCCACAGACCAGGAAGCCCTGTCAAGATTATCTCTCTCAGTTGTTCCAGTCTGCGATCACCCTCTGTTAATGATCTTATAAGGTTTCCTGTCCCCCTTAATTTGCTGCTGTCTTGGTCTGCTAGACAGCCAGCCTTCTTGCTGTCCCCAATAAGTCTTCTACTCATGTCAGAATGCCTGGACTGCCTGATTGTGTGTGTTCATACCTAACAATGTTCAGGATGGCTGGATTTAGGACTATGTATGGAGTATTGATTTGAGAACATTGAACCCAAAGATGGCAGGCTGCTAAGTCTCCTTCCTCATTCTGCATCTTTCTCTGTCCCTTTGTTTCCCTTCAGTACCCCATGATTTTCTTTCTTCTTCATCTAATTTCTCCCAGCCATATACCCAAATGCCACTGAAAACCAAAACACCACTGAAAAATTTGTATGAATTCTTCATTGTAATGATTTAGGGGTCTGAACAGTCATCTGCTACCTCTCCCTATCTCAGGTCAACCGATGTTTATCTTTTGAGGACTTAGCTCTGTATTCATTGCAGTTTTCAACTTCCTGCTGTGCCACGAGTGTTGGCTACAATGCTTGTTCTGACCAAGCTCACATAAATTCAAAAGCTCCCTCCCGCAATGTGAAAGTAAAGGCCCACAGATAATTGGAAGAAAGTCTCATCCATTACCACCTATAACCAAATCTAAGCAAACAGAAGAAGGATCCATTTCAATTCCCAGGGTAATTGCTTCCTCCAACCTTTGTCTAATTGGATCTCTCTCAATTAGACAGTCTTCTTCAAAACACAAAAATCAATAAAATAAAATAGCTTGCCTAAGTAGTACACTCTACTTGTTATATAATGAACAAGTTGCCAGAACATCTATTTCCTGACTGAGTACTTTCAGTGGACTTTGTCCCAAGTCATCTTGGAGAGGATCCAGGACACAGAGATCATTACCCAGTTTAGGTCCCTTCCAAATCCCAAAAACGCGTGCATACAAGTGCTTGCTTACCTTACCCCAGGAGCTGTTTTATGCACATGCGCATGTGTGTGAGTGGCCGTCCCCACAACCCACCCCAGCTTCCCCGCGCCATCCCCTGTGCACATTAGAATCAACATTTTTTGAATTTTGAGTGCAGTGGCCCTTGTTTTTCAGCAGATTCCAGACATTTTAGCCTCAGGCTGGGGCCACATCATTGGTCCTTCTTGTCTGAGCTTTCCAAATTCTCATGTTGCATAGCTACTGGTTTTTCCTCCTCTGAAGTACAAAGACAGCTTTTGTGAAATAAGTCTCCCTGATTCTGTGAACCAATCTGATGGGTCTCTTATAATTATTAACATTTTATTGGTCTTCTTACAAGATTTCTGTTATAGTGACTCACCTAATACTGCTTTGTTTTGAAACAGAGTTTTACTGTGTTAATCAGGCTGCACTTAAATGTGTGGGCTCAGGAGAGGCTCTTACCTCAACCTCGGGAGGAGCTGGGTCAACAGGCAGGGGCGACCATATCCGTTTTCTAATTCTTACTTTTCTACATTAACTTATTTTAATGTAGTTATTATAAAATTGAAAATGCAGAAAAATTTCTAGACTCTAAAGTACATCCGATTCAGTTAACTAGATAATCAAGCACTTGAATGACTTTGGTTAAAATTTTAACCAAATTGTGGAAATTCTTAGATTTAGAGAATCTTTTGGCAGCTGAGATCAATCATGAATTCTTTATTTTTATAAAAAATAAGAAATAGTAAAAATAACCCCCAAATTAGGAACAATGCATGTTTCTCCTAAACAAAATGATAAGAATTCAACAATGGTTGTTATATTGCATATTATTGTCTTCAAATTACTCATTCTGATTACCAGATATAAGCGTGCAAAACTGGTTAAAATTTATTAAAAAATAAAGGAAGAGAGAAAAAACATTTGAACACTAACTTCTCTTTGCAATAGCCCAGCAGAAATCAGCAGTACAACCATCCCAGCTGTCCTGTGTGTTTCTAATTCTTTGTTCTAAACCTTCAACACTTTTCCTTTAAGAGACTTCACTTCTATTTAGCTAAACATAGTTTAAATAACCAAGAATTTCCTCACATGCTTGTACCAAAGCTATAACTGCCCTATATATCTCTGGATATACTTGTCAGTTATACCAAATTCTCTTTATCTCTATAGCTACTGTCTGGTGATAACTGGTATCACCAGACAAGAAGCTTGAGGTCACTTGTCTGCTCTTCCTCTGTTTATCCCTTCCAATTCTTCACATAACGGTCAGAGTGAAATTTCAGAACTGTAATTCTGATGCTATTGCTCCATTTTGAAGTGCCTCTTACTGGCTTCCTCTTATCCTTGGGATAATTTCTAAATAATTAAGAATATCTTATATAATATAAGATATAAGACTATCTTATGTCTTGCTAACAGGTCTCTTACATTTTTCATATGATTTATATCTAGATCAGCAAAGCCTCATCTCATAGGTAGGACTTCTGCAAAGTGGTCGTATCATGGGAACGTGATGCTTACTTTTGTAATGTCCTTATTCCATGCTATCCTTCCTAGGACCTTGCTGACTGTGGACTGAAACCTCTACAGTCTCTGAGAAAAATAAAGATTTATTGCTTTAATTTGTGTTATCTGCCTGTCTTAGTTTCTCTTCTCTCATTGCTGGAACAAATACCCAACACTCAAAATGAGCGAAGGAAAGGTTTATTTAGCTCACAGTTACTGGAGGTTTCAGTCCATATTCCGCTGGCTCCAAGGCTGAGTGGCACATGGCAGAAGGCAACTTTCCCTGGTGGTGGGCAAGAGAGCAAGAAAGCAAGGTAAGAAGTAGCAGCCTCTCAAGCAGCTAACTACTTTTCCTTTCTTACATTGAAGTGTAAATCACCTGCTCCGGGGGAGGTGCAGCACCCATTTCCACAATAATCAATTACAAATTCAAAAGATGCCCCATGACTTCATGAGGTGTTGGTGGGACACCTAGACACAAACCATAATACTTAGCAATAAGAAAGCAAGAGTGTTCAAGTTCCAATTTAATGATCATGTTATTGAAACACGTAAAACGGTACAGGTCTTGTGCAGTAGTCAGCTTTCCAGTTGCTAGTACTAACAACCTCACATCTATAATTCAATGGAGGAAAGGTTGGATTTGACTCATGAAGCCAAAGGGTTCAGGCTGGCTCTGTGGTTAAAGTATTATTGTGGAAAATATAATGGAACAGAGTCATTTGCTTCGCAGTTGTGGGAAGCAAAAGGAGGAACAGTGCCAGAGGAGGTAGGTCCCAAGGTCAGGCCTCCGTAGCTCACCTACACTCACTCTAGAGATGTGTTTTACTGATGACCTGGTTGTTCCTAAGCCAATCACACTGACAATTAAACTTAATTGTCACAGGGTTTGGGAATGATGGACTGACTGCAGCTGACAGGTTTGTGGAATTTGTTGATGCCTACATAATTTACAAAGTGATTTATGTGCACAGACACTTACATCTTATGAATTTCAGTTAGCTCAGAAAGAAGAACTCAACCAGAGAAGTATAGTTTTCAAAAACATGTTAAACTGTCTTTGTCAAACACATTAGTCTTCAACCTTAAGATGTACTCACTGTTAAGCCAAATATGACAATGATTCATTTCACACAACTTTGGAAGCTCTTTGCAAACATTCTAAAAATGGCTTTATTTTCTCTTCTCTTAGCTAGTTAGAAGTCACAGATGACTGCTTTGTATTTGTTACAATTAATATGTTTGGAGCACTTTGGTACGTCTCATCTTTAATGCAGTTTCCATAAATCTCTCAGTCTGACTTGTCACTTTTAATGAAATCCCATTCATTTTTCTGTCTGTGAAGAAATTTCCATCAGTGGAGATGTTATTGTGTCAAAGGGTATTGCCATACAGAAGCTTGTAACATTAGATAGGTGAAGTATCTCTTTTTAAACATTATTTATTATCCATTGGTCTCACCTGTTTATTGTCTGAGTATTCAGTGCCAGAGATCCACAGTAGAAAAATTAAGGGAAATTCTTGAAAGATTAAGCCATATATATTTAGACAAGGACATTTATATATTGTTCAAACTGACCTTGAATTCACTATGTAGCTCAGGATGGCCTCAAACTACTCATGGTGATCCTAGGATTATCAGCATGCACCATCATGTTGGGCCTCATCTCTTCCCTTCTTTTTATAAAATTAGGTGTAGGATCTCTCTGTGCAGCTTGAACTCATAGTGATCCTCCTGTCTCAACCTCCTCAGTGCTGGTATTACATGCATGTACCACTATGGCTGGCTTCCTTGTCAGGCTCAGCGCAGGGCCAGCAAGGCATACAACATAGGGCATTGAACCTGAGTCCTTGTCCTTGCCAGGCAGGTGCTTAGACCACAGCGTTATCTCCCCAGTTTCTCATCTCTTTCTAAGTAGTCAGTGGCATCATAAAATATAATGTTTTAGAACCAAAATCTATAACACAAAGTAAAACAATTAATTATCAGTACTTTGTAGACACCAGTTATTATAAAATCAATTCCTCAGGGGACATGAGGCAAGTCAAGACCTCAAGGAGCTATAGCCGGAGGCATCAGATTGTGTGGGGCAATCCAACTTTCTTTGAAAATACTTGCATAAGGACTTGTGCAATGATAACAGGGTTTTAGAATGCATCTTTTACTAGTTTCAAAGGGAATCTTTGATGACTTGTGCAGAGAAATAAAGTTGAAATGTACTTTTTGAGGAGTAGGGCTTTTCTGGTCCTTTCAAAAGTCTTTTCAGCTATTGCTGATCACCAAATGTGGGTTAACACCATGACATATCAACACAATGTGTACATCAGGGAGGCAGAGAGAGAGAGAGAGAGAGAGAGAGAGAGAGAGAGAGAGAGAGAGACAGAGACAGAGACATACAGAGAGAGAGAGAGACAGAGAGAGAGACAGAGGAGACAGAGACAGAGAAACAGACCTCTGTAAGCACGAATGAAGGTCTGGGTAAGGAAAGAAAAACCCCTTTACACTGTAATTTAATGATGGAATGATGGTGAAAGAGATGATAACAAAGTATTTGGTTTCCTTAAAAGTATAGACCAAGAACTCACAGATGATCATGCACCAGGCTTGAGCTTTTTGCTGTAAGATATCTAATTCCACATTCATATTTTCCTTAAAGCCTTTGTTTACCATGTGAGATATGTAATTTTAAAAATTGGAAAAAGTCCTAGAAAGACATTATAGTGTTACAGTGAACACAGAACAACACATGTTCTTTCTGCTCACATACATGCCCTTAATCTTCGCAGCTGAGGTGTCCTCCACCCCTCCACCATGATTTCCATAGTCTAATTTCTCCCATCTCCTCCCCATCAGTTTGCTCTCCGAGTCCCAAGTTCCGAAACTATCCCCTATTATATTTTATTTTGCTTGTTTTATGTTCATGTATGCCTTGGGTTTGAGTTGGATGAGTATCATTTTCTCCACTCCCTTGCTAGCAGGTTTCAGGGGATATGGGAGTGAGTGAATTTAATTATCCTGTCCACTGGGAGAGGGGTGGCACTAGGATCTAGTTGCTTTCCTTATGGGTCCTTTTTGAAGTGAACCTAGCTTGCAAATACCTCTCTGTTGTAGTAGTAAGAACAGCTTCGTAACTACTTGAAAACACGACAGAACTTACCTGAATGCAGGCCATATTTCTTTCTGTTATATATTTTCATATAGCAGAAAGTGCTTTGCATAAAGCATTGCAGTGAACACATACCTAAATCTTTGAATATAATATAAGGAAAAAATAGAGTAGAAAAATTTAAGAGCATGCCCCACTGATCCTTGACAGTATTGAATATTAAACATTAAGGGTCTTTGCTTTCTCCAAGTCTATGCTTACAGGTAAAATAGCCAATTAGTATTCAAAAGACTTTTAGACATCCCATTTTCCATTGGCTCTTAAATCATTATTTAAATCTAGTCATTATATAAATGTTTCCTTGGGTTGACTTTTGGCTATGAAATACAAGATTTTGCTTTCTACCAAGGCAGCATTAACTTCAGAAATTGGGTAAGAGATATATATTTTGAAGTATTTATAGCTAAAAGGACACATTCTTCTCTTGAAGAACATGGTACATAGGCCTCTTGCCTGGGAGGGAAAAAGGCCTCATAGCAAGAAAGTCTCTGAGCCCATTTGGGCTAATTTCAATTCTGATTTTACTGTTCATTAGTTGTACGACCTTGGGCATTCTGAATATCTTAAAGGTCTCAGTTGTTTTACCTATAAATAATAATAGCTGCAGTGATGTTCACATATTAGTCTTGTGGTGATTCAGTGAAGTATTCAAAGAGAAGGCTTAGAACTGTATGCCATTAAAATAAACCCTTAGAAAAATCACAAGGCGCTAGTCCTACCTGGGAAGCGCTGATGCACACATGGGTGATGACAGCGGCGGTAAACCCTCGTCCCTTGCATACACTATGTAATGCTGATTGAAATCCTGGAGCCGTCCTGACATGTTGTGTGTGGTCTTACTTCCCTGTGGGCGTTAGAGATTGTCCCCCACACACAACACTGTGCTTGCTTTACCACATTTATTCCTCCTTAAAGTGCTTTTCCAGAAGCATGCTGACTTGCTTCAGGATTGCTTTGTTGGATACCTGAGAATTTAATTAATACCAACTTACGGGCTGTTTCTGTGTGGAGCCGTAGTTATGCTGCATCTGCTGTTGCCCTCCTCCTTCCTCACCAGACTCCCTGCCGCCTCAAGCACTGGAGACGCACTCTTTTTCTACAGAACCGTGTTTCTTCACCTGCTGTGTTCTGGCCTCAGAATAAAGAGCCCCCAGCCTGCCTCTTCTGATTTGATGTTACCACATGGTAGGGAAGATGGATCACAAAGGCTGCATAAAACATCTGAGTGGAGGGTAGCCAGCTGTTTATCGCTGCACTATCACTTCCAGAAAACAGACTACTGAGCTGCACCCCTCACACATAAAATTTGATGAGATATTAACATACAAATTGCAGCACTCTTTATTTTGTTCTAGAAGATTTGCAAATGCATTGCTGTTTCAAACTACCTTTGGCAGGAGGTTTAATAATACCTCCAGCTTTTCTGTGTCCTTTTCCAACCTGGATCCCTGCTGTCACTCCATAACTCCACAGAAAGGGATTGTAGGCATTGCTGTAGCTCCGGGCTCTTGTTTGTCTAAATATCCCCACATATCTAATCTTATAGGTACTTCAGCCCGATAACTTGGTCTTAATAAAAAGTAAAATATTAAATCCTTTTTTCTTTTGAATTCTCTGGGTGCCCAGACCCTCTGTTTCCTTTCTGTCACTGGATCTGCAGTACGAATACAAGAACTTTTACCTAGCAACTTGGAGAGAACTGCGGCTTCCTGTCATGGACTTGCTGAGGTCTGGTTTCTGTCAATAGTTAGTAGAGAACAGTGTTTTCTGCAATGATAACCCTATCGCCTTTTTGTGGTGGATTAATTAATGGGCAGCTTGAGTAGGAATGCCCAACTGATCCATTCAGCCTGGTTCTGGGCACGGAATGCACATTCAAGGATTGTTGCTGAGATGACATTGAAAAGAGAACAGGATGGGATGACTGTATGCTGCTGATTTCCTGGCAGAAGACTTACTATGGCTGCTTCTCCAGATACGAACTCCAACTCAGCTGTTTTCATCGTCAGAGGTGACCTGCTGTGTCCAGGATGCTATGCTCTGCAGGAGAGCCCTGGTCTTCACCTTGAGCAGCATCATTGCCTGGGCCCGTGCAGATCCCTCAATCCTCTGGTATAGCTCTTTCATACCGCCCCGTTGGACTTTCTAGCTTCCACCACTGGCTCTAGAGTCCTTCCAGTGCAAAGCATGAAACATGGCATTGGGTTTCAAGCCTCAAGCTGGATCCTTCTGTTCTCTAGAACATGGAGAGATCTCATGAACTCCCTCTACATGTGACTATTACAAAGCACTCCTGTGAATGTATGTATTCCATAGTAAATCTATTCTTGTGAGAACCTTCTCTACAACACCTTTCCACCGTGAGGCGTCCACTTCCTCCCCGTACACTCAGCACTCTCCAGCTCTTCTTCTAAGACCAGATCAAATGTCATTTCTGCTCTACTTCTCATCCTTCTTCCCTCTCCTTTGTCTTCTGAACTTTCTCAGAATAACTTGCTCCCAGCATAAAGAATTATGTGAGTAACTCTACTATAGATTGGCTTGAATGAATATCTGTTTTTCAGTCTATACTGACATAAACATTTGATTTATATTTGTACTATTTAGCGCAATAGGGCTGATGTGCACTGAGATAACTGTTTGAATTGATTGTTGAATTGAAAGTGAACTAGAGTAATAAGGATGCTATGTAAAAAGGTGGGTAGCATTTGAAAGCTTTTAGAACATCCATCTGGTCTTTATTACAACAGTGAAAAGCTCACCTGAATAAATCGTTAGAGCACAACTTTAGTTAAAACAAGTAACATCTATTGTATGCTGCGTATTACTTGTGCCAGGCTCTGCCATAGAAATTCGCCCCTGCCCTGTGTAAACTCTACATTATGTCCACTGTAAAAATGAGACAACTGATGTTTAGAGAAGTTAAATAAGAGCCACAAGATTATGGGGCTAGTAAGCTGACTTAGTCAAAGTTTTCCAGAGAATAAGTAGGGTATATTTACATATTTATGTAAATATTGATATGCAGAGACACAGAGGTTGATTTAAGGAACTCACTGGTGTGCTAGCACAGGCTGGCACATCTGAAATAGAAGCAAATTGAAAGGCCGAAGTTCACCTAAGAGTTGACACTGAAGTCTTAATTTGCCCTTCTTCAGCTCATGAGCTAGATGCTAAGGCAGGGATTCCAAGCTGCTATCTTTGGGGGAATTATTTCTTTGGGAAAACCTAGTTATTGCTTTTAATGCTTTGAATTTGGTAGTGCCCCCCTACAGTGCAGCAGGTAATATCTTTTACTCAGGACCTATTCTTTAAAATATTAATGACATCTAAAAATACTTTTACAACAACATCTAGATTGGTGTCTGCTACGGTTTGTATCTAGTTGTCCCCCAAAGCTTCATGTAAATCAGGGAGCTGTCAAATGCATGGTTTGGGGGGTAGGGCCAGAGGACCAGGGCAGGGCTTGAGGGATAAGGGCAGAGAGATTCGAACCATTAAACTGATAGCATGCACCTCTTACTTCCCCTAGGCCTGGCGGCCTCTCTTGGAGGTATGGAGCAGATCATGCTGGACACAGAGCCACCACAGCCTCTCTTCCAGACCCTGTATCATGGGATGGCAGTGTCTCTGCGTCTTGCTATGTAATTCAGGCTGCTTTAAATATGAAACCTCCAGTAACTGTGAGCTAAGTAAATCTTTCTTTATCTAAACTTGAGTGCCATGCATTTGTCCCAGAGATGAGAGAGGGGTAACTAACGCAGAATTTGGTACCAGAGGAATGGGGCCATTGCTGTGGCTAAACCTGACCATGTGGATTATTGGCTTTTGGGAATGGATTATAGAAAGAGAAAGGAAAGGCTAAAATATGTCATCCACAAGAGAAGTTCTGGAAGAGCTTCAGCCTTTCTGTACAGGAGATTCTGGTCAGAGCTCAGAGCAGAGGGCTGATAGGAATCCCGCCGGTAAAGAGCAGACTATGGAGGTTTCTGCTGGGAAGAAGGACTGCATTGGTTGTTGGACTCCAGATCATTTGTGTTTTAGTTTGGGAGAAAGCATGTCTGAATTTTTCCCATGTGAAATGGTTTGTGTATAGGTGTTCAACCAAAGCCTCATGCAGTCATGGGTGGCTTCTGGAATTTGTAATCGATTATTGTAGAAATGAGCGCTGCACCTCCCCTGTGGTGAGTGATTTGCATTTCAATGTAAGGGCGGAAGACAAGTTAGTTGCTTGAGCAACTAGCTCTCCCTGCTTTCTTGCTCTTAGCTGCCACCCTGAAAGGTTGGCCTCTGACATGTGCCACTGCCTTGGGCCAGCTGAATATGGACTGAAACCTCCAGTCACTGTGAGCTAACTAAACCTTTTTTTCCCTTATTTTGAGTGTTGGGTATTTGTCCTAGCAACGAGAGAAGAGTAACTAAGACACCATGTCAAGAGACTTTGCCTGAGATTGAGATTAAACATGGAGGACTGATTAATCTTTCATAGATACATGAAAGATTAGGGAAGCCAAGGGGCCTTAAGTCCAGCCATGAAGATGGTTGTCTGGAACCAAGATCATGACCCAGGACTGTACTCAGGCTTTATTCAGTGGAGAAAGGGGAGTGACTTGACAAAGGGAATTGTGGGAAGAAGTTAAACACTATGAGCTGGGATAGGTAGGTGGCCTACATTCACCTCTGTCATATTCAGAGGATATGCAGGGGAAGTATATTATGCTACTGTAATAATAGCTAATATTTTGGAGATCTGGTGCTTCAGCTCTGATATGTAATCTTTCAAGTCCCAGGAAGTCATAACCTCTATCTTGAGACTAGATCCCAGCTGACAGCATGGAACACTGGCTTATCCTGTCTTGACCCAGCTCATATTGGAGAGCAGCAGGGGTTTATCAGGGAAACACATGTGCCATCTTCAAAAATTAACACCAGGACCTCAGCTAGACCAATACACACTGTTTAAGGTCAATTGAAAGGATAATGAGAAGTCCTAGCCAGCTCTATACATTTTGATAGGAGGAAGTAGGGTCAGACTCAGTCAAAATGGAGACAGTCACTTTTCTTTCAAGGGGAGCTGCTGAAGCAGTCCTCCACATGCTACCACGACTGGAGATTTTTTGAGTTTTAATCACTGCTGGTAATGTGTGTAAACAAAGGTCTCTATGAGTTTAACTTACATGAAATTCATTGAGCTTTGAATTTGGGAAATTTTAGGCCATTATTTCTTCAAATATTCTCCTTCTCCTCTACTCCTCTTTCTATGGAGTTTCCTTGTGGATATACTAATATATATTGATTGTATTCCACAGGCTCCTTTCCATTCACTTCATTCTCTCTCCTTTCAGTATCCCTGGAGAATCTCTTTTTAAAAATTACTTTTAATAAGAAATAATGATGTGACAGTTTCAAAACATGTTAGTAGCGTATTTCCAAAATTTGATAAAATGCATATTGTTGTCCTCATATTAGTTATACAGAGCACAGTGTGAGACACTATAATTTTTTAATCGCTATTAGTATGAAAGAATTTTTTTCTCATTGAACTAAGAGTAAGTAGTTGTGTACATAATCCAGTGTTCAATAATCGCAATGGGTTCTTTATTAGTAAAACTGGCAATAAAATTGGAAGTTGGTTGATTTAAGCCTTTTACAGCTCAGCATTTTAATCTAGCTTTCCATTTTATGTCTTGTGGTTAAACTTTTCTGCTGGGTGACTTAGGGCAAGTTTAACAAGACCTGTATAGCAAAACTGGCTCTCCACATGCCGAAAACTAAAGCTTGACCCAGGTTTATCACCATGCATTAAACTAAAGTCAAAATGGATTAAGCATCTAAATATTAAAAGAAAAACATTAAATCTCCTGAAAGAAAAAATGGGAGAAAATCTTGAAGACATTGGAGTAGGCAAAGAATTCATGGACGAAAATCAAAATGTACATTTAACACTTGAAAAAATCAATAACTGGGACCTCCTCCGGCTAAGATGTCTTTGTACCTCAAAAAGAAATTAGCAACAGAATGAAAAGACAACCCACAATTTTTTTTTCAGAACTGGGGATCGAACTCAGGACCTTGCACGTGCCAAGCAGGCACCTGTGCCCCTGAGCTATCTCCTCAGGTCCTACAACCCACAAATTTTGAAATTTTAACTAATAAGATTCAGACAAAGGTCTTCTATCTAGAATTTATAAAGAACTAAAATTCATTAGGGTTCCAAAATGCAAAGACCCAATGCAGAAATGGGCATCTGAGATGAACACATACTTCTCAGAGAAAGAAATTCAACAAGCCTATAAATACATGAAGAAATGCTCCACATCACTAGCCATCTATGAAATGCAAATTAAAATAACACTTAGATACCATCTCACCCCAGAAAGAATGGCTTTCATAAAGAAATCAAGCAACAACAAACATTGCAGAGGCTGTGGGGTAAAAGTATCCCTTCCCCACTGCTGGTGGGAATGCAGACTAGTGCAATCATTATGAAAAGCAGTGTGGAGACTTCTTAAAAAACTAGAACTGGGAATCCCATTCAATCCATCTATGTCCCTATTGGGAATTTTCCCAGAAGGACTGAAAACATCATACTATAGTGATATCGGTGCACCTATGTTTATAGCAGCACAATTTGTAATAGCCAAATCTTGATTAATGTTTCAAAAGAATCTCAAAGCAGTCAAATATTGGGGCAGTGACATGGTTATTGTTGGAGGCTCTTAGTCAAATTTATGCTGTAAATGAATGGCAAAGAAACTATCAGAATGATTTCGAATATAAGTTTAGCCAGAAAGAAAACACCAGGATGGCTGTGGACTGCAAAGATAGAGCTGAGATCTCCATTGCCCACGAAGAACAGGAGTATCTTAGTTACTCTTTACTCGTTGCTGGAACAAATACCTGACACTCAAAATGAAGGAAGGAAAGGTTTATTTAGCTCACAGTTACTGGAGGTGTCAGTCCATATTCGGTGGCCCAAGGCTGAGTGGAACAGGGTAGAGAGCATCCAGTTCATGGTGGTAGAACTGCAACAATTGTGGTAGAGGTAATCAACCAACCAGAGCAGCAGACAGCAACAGAGTATGTCTGTTTCTCTGTCTCTCTTTTTAAATTACATCGGGCTCTCTGCCTTAGCCTATCTGCCTTAGGCTACACCCATAATCCCAGAAGTACTTAAAACACATAATCCCAGGGATCATGGATCAAGTCTCAAATTCTAGAAGTCCCTGCCCTGTGACTCCATGAGCCTTTGTGGGGACAACTAGACATAAACCAAAACAAGGAGAATAGAAAAGATTTCCTGAGGCCATCACAGGAGGTAGCTGGTTCTTGCCCTTTGCAGCCTCAGAATCACCAGGGTGAGAGACTTTTCTTTGAGAAAAAAGTCACAGACTTCTGTGTTTCAGAATGGAGACAGCGGCCACACCTGGTTCCAGAATGCAGGCAGAGGCCACACCAGATTACACAATGGCACCAGCATAGAGAATCTGTTTCTCAGAATCAGGGTCTGAGTGCTTAGAAATTCAGGCACTTGACCCCTACAGATAAGACAGAAGGAAGCCTGGCTACTGCTCCAGCTGGCAGCAGACCTTGGCATCATTCATGTGTTTCAGGTGCATGAAAAATGCAGGAGTTCTGGGATTAAGAGAGCCTGTACCTAGATTTCAGAATAAGATCTGGGAGACCAGGCAGTGCGCTCCTTAAAGGGCAGTGTGTTAAGCTGTGAATTAGAAGCCTACTCTGTGGAAACCCCAGAAGTTTGGAGCTCACTATTTGCAACAGATTGCTTTGAATGTTATGCATGGAACTATAGGACTTAATGTGTGCCCTGCTGGATTTTGGATTTGTTTTGTCCCCAGTGGTTTGTATCCTCCTGTGTATATTTTTTTTGAATGGCAATATTTGTCTTGTGCCTTTGAATGTTGGATGCATTTAACTTTTCATTTGTACAGGGGCTCACAGTTGAGTTTGCCTTGCATCCTGGAGGAGACTTGGGGCACTTTTCAGCAATGTTGAAACTGTTGGGACTTTGGCAGCTCTTACACTAAAATGCTTTTTGGACAAAGAGATGTGCATAAGACTTTGGGGGAGATTTCCAAGTATGGAATGTTATGGTATGTGTCTAGTTGTCCCTTCAAAGCTCATGTAAGGCATGGGGAAGATGCAGTTTGGGGAGCAGTAAGTCCCTTGAGAGGTGGAGCCAGAGGATCAGGGTGGAGTTGGAAGTTTGGGGCCAGAGAGGCTTGAACTGTTAAACTTTCAGCATGAGCTCTGGCCCCCATCCAGGCCATTTGCCTCCCTTGGAGGTACAGAGAGGGTCATGCTGGATAGGGCAGCTCACTAACCTGTGAGCAAATAAGGCTCCTAGGACTTGCTACATAATTCAGGCTATTACAAACTATGAAACCTCCAGTACCTGTAAGCTAAATAAACCTTTCCTTTCCTCATTTTGGGTGTCAGGTATTTATCCCAGCAATGAGAAAAGAGTAACTAAGACAGTGTCAATGTAATAACCTAGCCAAAACATATTTACAAAAGTATACAAGCATCTCAGAAATGATAAAGAATTCTAAATCATGTCTGAAGCCTATGGTATTATGTTCAGATATTGATCCCAACCTCCGTGGGATTTGCTATGTTCTTTTTTCTATCTTCTAGGTCAGACCCTCTGAAAAGCTGGCTTATCCTTATGAAATCTTCTACTTGTTAACCTAGTGGGCAAGCTCTATTCCTACTTTGATTTTCAGCTCAGTTATTTAAGTGATTCTCACATACTCACTTCTGATCCATTTGCCAGCCATCCTTAATTCCATACTGTGGGTCACAAGTAAGGAGGACAGAATATGGGTGCAGTGCTCAGATTTCTGTGAACTTTAATGTAAGCCGGTCTACATTTTTCAGGGTCATTTTCAGTAGTATTGTGCTTATGGTACTTGTAAGATGAAGAAGCTGTTCATATCATTTAGCGGTGCAGGAGTAAAATGGTTTGTGACAACAAATACATTTGAAGTCTTTTGGAACCTGTAGACAGATGTTAAAAAAGCCAAATGGGTCAGATATTTCAAAACCCACTGAAAAGGCTCTAAAGCTTTTTAAATGTTGTTAATTTGGACCTTCTTTGGACTCTTCCACTCTCTTCTTCTAGATAAATACATATATACCTTCAACTAAATGGAAGTTATTTTAGGGTAAAAACTGTTTTCATGTAAGAGAGAAACTGTTATGACTAAGAGTGAAGATTTTATGTCATCCTTGAGGGACCAGCCTATCAAGGTTAACATGGAAGATGAGATGACTTCAAAACTATAAACAGACACTCAAATCTCAAGACAAGAGTAAGCAAATATAGCCACATACTTCCTTAGGAATGTGCATCAGGGGTTGATGTTCTAAATAGGTATCAATCACCTTAAAAGAGCCTAAATGAATTGGTAACCCAACCTCAACAAGAAGAGACCCTGTTCCATATTCAAGTCTGCTTGCTACATGACTCACTTTCCCACTGGGTATTGGCTTTAATCAAGTTTATCTGAGCAATGGTGCTTCATTGGTAGACCATAGTTTTGTCCCACCTCATGCCTACCTAAGCAAATTCCCATGGTTTTCACTTTAGACCTGCCTCACGGCATGATTTTCTTCTATAAATGTCCCTGGAAAAAATAAATAAAAATAAAAGTCCCTGGAAGAGATAGCATCCTGGGGATGCCACTCGGGACCCTCTCCCCCGTCCCTCTTTCAGATAGGAGCTTTCTTTCCTTCAATAAATATGTTCTGCTTATTAAAAAAAAATGAAGATTTTTAAGGGACAAACTGCCTGAATTTGAGCTGTCATCTAAAAGATGTATGACCTTGGGCAAGCCAATCATCTTTTTTGCCTGAAAGGCCTCATTTTTAAAATGAGCATAATAATATCTACCTCTGAGGATACTAAAAATGTTCAGTGAATTACTTGAAGGGCAGCACTTATCAGAACTCTTGGCATGCTTGAAGTACTATCATATCGTCTCAAGGATTTTCTGTCAGTATTAGCACCTTAGTCAATATTTTATTTTATTTTTTATTTTATTTTATTTTTTGTCTTTTTGAGACAGGGTCTCGTCATGCAGTTCAGGCTGGCCTTGAGCTCACTTTTGTACCCCAGGCTGGTCTCGAACTCGCACCGATCCTCCTGCCTCAGCCTCCCGAGTTCTGGGATTACAGGCGTGCGCCACCACGCCCGGCTCTAGTCAATATTTTAGATTGAGTCTATTGACAGGGTTTAAACTGTCTGGAGCTTCCTATAAAAGCATCCAAAGTAACCGAGATACTGTCAATACTAGCCCTTACGAACAGATAAATGTAAAAAATATGTCTTTAGAGGCTATTCAGTATTAGAGATTGGAAATGAATATAATCCTTAAAAGTATTGAGAAGATTAAGTTAAATACAGATTTCATAAGCAGGAATGGTTCCCTTTATGTAGCTAAATGCCACAGTAAATCTAAGTCATCTAGACTTGTTTCTGTGAGACAAGACGATGAGTATTGAAATTCAAATGGAATGTAACTGCTGAGGCTGATTAGAGAAAACACTTTTTGATATATTATTGACAGTATTGTCTTTCAGGTTAAGGGAATTACAAGCTTTGTTTTTCTGTGATTTCTGTTTATTTATTTATTTATTTATTTTTTGTCTTTTTGAGACAGGGTCTCACTGTGCAATTCAGGCTGGCCTTGAGCTCACTTTTGTAGCCCAGGCTCGTCTCGAACTTGCACCGATCCTCCTGCCTCAGCCTCCCAAGTGCTGGGATTACAGGCGTGCGCCACCACGCCCGGCAATAATTCTTTTTTTTTAATTTTTTTTTTTCTTGTTTCAGAACCTTTATTTGTTTATTCACTCATTTTTATGGCTGGCTCAGCCTGCCCTGAGGGCAGGGCTGGCGCAGCATATGGTGCCGGGGATCGAACCGAGGTCCCTGAAGCCACCCCAAGCTTTCCCAAGCAGGCGCTTTAGACCACTGAGCCATCCTGCCGGGCCCTTCTGTTTAATTTTTTTGAAGGGGAGGCTTGTATGCATTTAACAACATCTTTATGGGGAAAATAATTCACCTACTATAAAATTTTACCACTTTGAATATACAGGAGGTGAATTGCAGTAGTTCAGCAGATTCATGCACTCATCACTGTTAATTTCACAACAATTCCATCATTCCAGGAAGAAAATTCATACTCACCACCAGTCACCCCCTCTCTTCCTCCCTCAGCTCAACCCCAGGCGCTATTAAGCTTCTTCCTGCCTTGATTTGTCCATTTTATACTCCTTACATAAATATAATCATATATCACCTTTTGCACTGGATTTTTAACTGAATGTTTATTTCAGTGTTGACGCACACTATTAACATGTATCACCTCTTGATTTTTGTTTATTGCATAGTAATGCATAGGATGAATATTTCAATTGTGATTTAGATTCTCAGCCTTTGCTAGCAATGAGAGTAGCTTTCGCTGCTTGGCAATCATGAATAATGCTGCTAAGGTCATTTGTGTACATTTTTGATGTGTGAACAAATATTTCAATTAGTCTTAGATTTCTAGGAGACAAATTTATGTGCTTTTTAAAACATTTTAGATGATTATTGGGTTACCTCCTTAAAAGGCTGAACACATAAAACTTTATGTTATATTGAAAGATCAGTGCAGAAAGAAAAAGGTGCCATGATTCAAAGTGGTCATCTCCATTCTCCTCCTCACCATGCTCAAAATAAGAAAGTTAATATATAATTATTCCCATTTTACAGGTGAAGAAGTGGATTATGGTGAAAAGCCTGGCTTCAATCATTCTCTGGACAAATGTGACAGCATGAACAACACTCACTACTGCAGCCTTTCCAAAATTCTCTGCTTCTCTGCTCCTGCGTGACGGTGTAAATGTGTTTAATAAGTATTACTTAATGACATTTGGCTGAGTTTTTTTTTTTTTTTTTTTTCTGGTACTGGGGATTGAACTCTGAACCTTGTACTTGCCAGGCAGGCGCTTATGCTGCTAAGGTATATCCCCGGCCCAACATTTGGCTAATTATGTACTAAATTCATTTTTCTTTATTATTATGTGTAGATATATGAGTAAAATGATTTTAATAGATCTATCCTTTCTTTCATAATATATGATGTATGTACATATGTCTCTGCATATTCTGAGATATCTGATTCTTTAAACTTTCTTTTTATCTCTAATATGCTTAAAAATATTGATAAAGTTGCAAAAAGTAAGCCATTTTAGGCTTCCTAACTTAACTCAGAACTATTCATGAAACACTTTTGCACTCTTTATTCACTTCTACTGTCAAGACATCAGTCTGTCAAGAGCAGAGAGATCACCAGTTTTGATATTTGGGTTAGATCCCAAAGCTGGTTGTGCAAGGATTGGTTTATGTATTTTTCAGCTCAACAGAATTTATAATTTGCCACATTCCTATTCACGCCTTAAAGGATCTTGATCCAGCTTTTAACAGGCTTTTGGTTTTATCAGGCATTAGTGTGGTATAGACAAATGTCAGGAAGTTGATAGAATTATCACAATATTGCTCTTTTGAAATAATTTTATGGTTGTCCATCAGGGCTGTATATTTTAAACTAGTTAATAGTGTTAACTCACAGTGGCACAGGCAGGGTGTCAGCTAGAGTCAGTGCAAGAGCCACCTCTGCCTCTGCCACCTCCACTGTTGCGTCCTCAACCCAGGCCACTCACTACTGTGTGCAGACAGCATGGTGACTGAGGACAAGGCTACTGAGCTTATTATAAGTAATGGAAGGTCATCCATCTGTGATCATTTCCAGAAAGACGCTATATGAAGGAAAATATCAAAAGGAAAAGGACTTGGGTATGAAGTATTTTGTCCTGTAGTTTGAATAAGGTGAAGTGGAATTTGTGGAGCATTTATTTTGCAAATGTGTCATTACCAGAATGGACATATTAACCCTTACCTGAAGCCCATGTTGCAGTGGGAGTTTGTCACTGCACTGCCAGAGTAAGGATTAGATCACATAGCAGAAAACCTTCTTTTCTACCTCGATGCCAGATATCTGTGTACAGCACAGCTGGTATATAAAAAAATGGCACTGGGTGATCTTAGAAGGAATGCTTTGGAAGAAGCTGATTGAATGGCGGACACTGATCCTTTATGGAAAGAATTTTCAGAAAAAAAGAGGGTGGGACCAGGACTTGTTTAGAAATAGACCCACAGATGGCTTTCCCAATTCATTTCCTAGATTGTTGTTATGGGTTGAGTCTAGCTGTCCTCTCAAAGCCTCAAGCAATCATGGAGCAGACTTGTAGAGTTTGTAGTTAACTCATGATCCACTGGGATTATGGGTGTGAATGTTGCTAAGATTGTGGATATAAATGCTGTTGGGATTATGGGTGTGAGTGCTACACCTGGCCTGGGGCATCTAGCCTGAACGTAACATAAGGGAAACAGACTTGTTCTCTGAAGCCATTGTTGCACCTGATCCTCCCTTTTTGCTCTCTGCTCTTTACCACTACCGTGAACAGTTTCTCTCTTCCATGTGCCAGTCTGTTTTGGACTCAGCTGAGTATGGATTGAAACCTCCAGTGACTGTGAGCTAAATAAACATTTTCTTTCTTAATTTTGGGTGTCAGGTACTTTCTCCTAGCAAAAAAAAAAAAAAAAAAAAAGAGCAACTGAGACACAATTTGGTACCAGGGATGGGGTCATTCTGATCATGTGGATTATGAGATTTTGGGAATGGTTTATTGGAACAGGTAGGAAAGGTTTGGAAATGTCACCTAAAACAGAAGTACTGCAACAGCTTCTGTTGTTCTGTATGGGAGATTCTATTCAGAGCTCAGAAAATCAGAAGACTAATAGAAGTTCTGCCTGCCTGTAAAGACCAGGATGGGGAAGTTTCTTCTGAAAAACAAAAAGACTCCATTGATTGTTGGACCCCAGATAATGTACATTTTGGCTTTGCAGAAAGTTTGTCTGCATTTTGCTCCTGTCCAGAGACTTTGCCTGAGACTGACATTAAGCATGGTACACTGATTAATCTTTCAAAAGAAATTTTAAAGCAGCCAAACAATAGCATGACTATGGTAGGATACACAGTCAGATTTTTGTGGAGAATCAAGAGCAAAAAGCCCATAGGATGATTTAAAATGTGAGTTTCGCCAGAAAAGAAGATCCACTAAAGCTGTGGAATGCAAAGATAGCGCTGAGACGATCTCCATTGCTGACAAGGAACAAGAAAATTAAAACGATGGCCTGAGGGCATCACAGAAGGCATCAGGTCTCCAAGCTTTGCAGCCTCAAAATTATAAGGGCAAAGGAGTTTGCTTTGAGGGGAGAGTTGTAGAGCCTCATGTCCTAAAATGGAGGCAGTGGGCACAACAGGTCCCAGAATTGTGCCAGCATGGAAAATTTATTCCTTGGAATCAGGGTCAGAGTGCTCAGGGATCCAGACACTCAACTGATACATCCAAGAGAGAAAAAAGCTTAGCTACTGTTCCAGTTGGCAGCAGACGTTGGCATCATCCACATGGCATTGGTTTTAGGCACTTGCAGAATGCAGGAGTTCTGAAGTTAAGAAGGCTTCCACCTAGAATTCAGAAGGCTGGAAGACTAGGAAGTGTGCCCCTGGAAGGGCAGTGTGTAAAGTTATGAGTGAGAAGCCAATTCAGTGGAAAACACAGAAGCCAGGAATGTGGATCATTTAAGGGAAACTGCAAGGAGGGAGCAAAGCTAACCTGAGAGAGAAGCCATAGGAGCTATTACCAAAAGTGATTTAGTAGTGGAGCCATATAAAACTTTTGGAGCTCACAACTCATTGCAGATTGCCTCAGATGTTCCACGTGGAACAACACGACTTAATGTTTGCCATACTGGATTTTGGACTTATGTTGGTCCCAATGCTTTATATTATGCTGTAGTTTGTACCTTTTGGAATGCTAATGTTTTTTTCGTGTCACTGAATGTGGGAACTGTTTAATTCTCATGTGTACAGAGGCTCACAGCTAAGAGTTTGACTTGGATCTTGGATGAGACTTGAGACTTGGACTTTTCAACAATGCTGAAACTGTTAGGATCTCAGAAACTTATAGATATGGACTAAAATGTCTTTTGCATAAAGGTATGTACATGAATATTTGGGAATCCAATAATGGAATGTTATGGTTTGTGTCTTTTGTTGTTCACCCAAAGCTCATGCAGTCATGGGACAGACTTCTAGAGCTTATGATCAATTCATGATCCATGAGTATGATGGATGTGAGTGCTGCTGGGTTTACGGGTGTGAGTGCTACACCCAGCCTAGGGTAGATAGCTTGAAGGAAACATTAAAGAAGCAGACTTGCTTTCTGCTGCCATAGTTGCTGCTACTCCTCCTTTTTTGCTCTCTGCTCTTGCCACTACCATGAAAGGTTGCTCTCTGGAATGTGATATTCTCCCTTGATCCAGCTGAGTATGGGCTGAAGGCACCAGTAACTGTGAGCTAAATAAGTCTTTTCTTTCTTAATTTTGGATGTTAGGTGTTTTGTCCCAGCAATGAACAAAGAGTAACTGAGACAATCATTACACGCAAAGATTATTCAGGACATACAAACTACAGAATGTAACTGGTGTGTGGACAGCACAACTTACAGAAGATTCATTGCCATTATGAAAATAGTAAAGGGTGAGTTTTACAATATGATGACAGAAAATTATCAGTGGCTTATGAGATAACTCTATTAAGATCTGTGATGAAACTAGCCTGGAGTGTTTGAAAGCTTTTTCAGGGCGCACAGGCTCTTTCCTGTGTCTGCTGTACAATGAATGTGTCATTGAAACTGGCTCTTCAGACTCTATAATTAGAGGTTGGGATGTGAACACAGGTGAAGTTCTTAACACACTGGTCCATTACAATGAGGCTGTGCTGCACTTGTTCTTCAGCAATAGACGTATGGTGACTAGTTCCAATGACCGTTCAATTGCTCTGTGGGATATGTCTTCTGCCACTGATATCACTCTATTCTGAGTCCTGTTTGGGCAGTGTACTGCTGTTAATGTAGTAGACTTTAACAATAAGTACATCACGTCTGCCTCCAGTGAAAGGACTATCAAAGTCTGGGTCATGAGCACCTGTGAGTTTGTGAGCATTCTCAATGGGCACAAACAAGACATTATCTGTCTCCAGTACAGGGATCATCTGGTAGTCAGCAGATTGTCAGTTAATACTATCAGGCTTTGGGATACTGAATGTGGTACCTGCTTAGGAGTTCTAAAAGGACATGAAGAATTGGTCCAATGCATCTGATTTGATTACAAGAGAATTGTCAGTGGTGCTTATGATGGGAAAATTAAAGTTTGGGACTTGCAAGCTGCTCTTGACTCTCAGGCCCTAGCAAGCAGATTGAGTTTGCATGTGTCGGTAGAACATTCTGGTCTTGTGTTTCAGCCACAGTTCGAAGAGTTGATTTGGGATTTCTTAAATGTGTCTTCCAGTGCCCAGAATGAGACACAGTCTCCCTCCAGAATATACACTTACATCTCCAGATATCAGTCTGCACTTTCAACCTTTCCAGGGGATTCTAGTCTTGAACTACTGGCTACATGGATACCAAATGCCTAACGGTGTTCACTGTGAAACTATCATTGGTTCTAGATGCTGAGTAGATACAAAGCAGCTTCACTCTTCAAATACCGCCATTTCTCATCTCTGATCCTGGTTCTACTTTGAGGATACTTTAGCTTCACTGACTTTCAGTAGAACAGAAGTCCACTTCCTACTCCTATCAGTGAAAAAACTCTCATGCTTCAAATATAAATTGTTCATATAAAGAAACAGAACAGTCTATTTTACAGAAGTAAATCATCCGTCAAGAGAAGACTTGGCCTCTAAATTATAATGCTTTGGACTTTGGTCTGATATTAAGAAGTAGCATTCTTCAGTGAAATTTTGGGTGCCAAATACCTACATAGAATGTCCAGGGCTTTCCTTTCAGAAGTGAGCCTTCTCTTTGACTGTCCAAATCCTTACAAATTTTGACTTGTATTGGGAATATACTTAGTGGCCAATGGAAAAATCTCTCTGGATTATTTCAGTAATAATGTTTCGAATTATACTTTCTTTCTGTACCAGTTTCTTTTAATTTAAGAATTATAATCCAGATACATTATCTATTTTTTAAAGAATTTTTTTTTATTTTACTTATTTTATTTTTTCCTGTTTCAGAACTTTTGTTTGTTTATTTATTTTTATGGCCGGCTCAGCCTGCCCTAAGGGTAGGGCTGGTGCAGCATGTGGTGCCGGGGATCGAAACGCAGTCCCTGAAGCCGCCCAAGCTTTTCTAAGCAGGTGCTTTAGACCACTGAGCCATCCTGCCGGGCCCCTACATTATCTCTTCATAGATAATATAGCTCTTTTATTTTATTGGCTGTTCTCTGTTCCCAACCATCTCCTGATATTTGGTAGAGTAATACCTTTATCATGTGCTTGCCACCTAATTCAAATACTGTATCCACATGTACAGGCCTTGCTTCAACTTCAACCTGTAGGTATAACGTACATAACAGTTTAACCTCCAAATTGCCAGAGTTAGGACCCTTGGCCTGAGACACTAAAGCAGAGTGTGATAGCACTTAGCCATGGGCTGGCTTCAAGAACCTCAAACCAGTGTTGATATGGATGACCTAGAAACCTTCCTGCAGAATTCATATGGTATTTTTATTTTGTCACTGGTTGTGTGTGTGTGTGTGTGTGTGTGTGTGTGTGTGTGTGTGTTTAATGGGAATCTTGTTTTAAGATTTAACTTTTAAACTTTTAACACAAATATCTTATTTGTGATATAGGATATGCAACAGAGAGGTACCTTAAATATTTTGTTATTTTCTCCTAGGTACTCCTGAGTGCGAGTGGTTACTTCCCATACTGTTCATTCAGTTTCTTTGTCAAAAACCATCTTTCTGTGCAGGCATAACCCTGAGAACCAAAGAACATGAAGACCCTCTAGACAGGGCCTCCCCTGCTGCTACAGGGCCCGCTGGTGTGCAGGAGCATGTAGGGCAGTTCAGGCTGCTCCAGAGGTTGGTGTGGAGGGCAGGGTTGTCCTGAGTGGGGCGCAGCCTCAGGTCCATGAAGCCCATCCCAGCGGACTCTGCTAGCATCTGTTGCTGTGGCCCCTGCAGGCTCTCACAGCTCTCAAGTGCTCTGCAGCCCAAGCCTAGAATGGCACTGTCCCTTCCACCATGCACGGGAAGGGTGTTGACATTGGGTCGGCGTTCCTTTTCCTCCTTCAATATTAGGTTCTCATTTGCCACCTCACCATTATTTCCAAAGATCAAGGGATGTCAATCTCATTTTAAAGGACTAGTAAGTCACCTCCTGTGAATGCACCCTGGAAGAATTCAGAAGAAACATCTGGAAGATCCAGAAGAAGCACATTTTCCTAGGAAAGGCCCCTGGGCTCTGTTTATCCTTTGCGTTGAGAAGGGTATGGGGATCAATATGTGTGCATGATGTTTGTTGTGTTGGCCTTGCTTTTGAATTTTTCTTTTGCCTTTTTAATTTTCTTAAATATTTCCTTTTTGCTCACATCCTACTAATTTTTGTTTTTGAGAGACTGAGTCTCAAAAGTGTAAAAATAAACCTCTATTCATACATTTAATGCTGTACATGTGACAGCGGTTGTGAAAATAATTTGCCTTTGACGGTTCTTCATGTTACAGCTTTTTTGCCTGACTGGCTGAGAAAGCCCAAGGGAAAGGGAAAAAGGGCAGAAGAGAGTTTTTTGAATGAATAGATTTATTTTATTGATTTTTGCATGTTTAATATCGAGTTCTTTTTGTTCCTTGGGAAAATATGGCCTTGGAATATGCATACAGCTTTGAATTGTGCCTAATAAATTATCACAGGAGACTTTGGCACCCAAGGACTGTCTGGAATTACAGTAGTAATTCCTGGCTGTACTCAGGACTTCGTTTTTCTAATCATAATTGAGAAATTGTAGGGCCAGCAAATAGCTCAGTGGATTAAAGCACCTGAAAGAGGCATAGGGGCCCGGAGTTGAATCCCCAGACCTTTCAAACAGGCCTTGCCCCAGGGGTACACTGAGAAGGCAATTGAGACTGGGCGTTGTGGTAGGTTCCTGCAATCCCAGCTGTTGGGAGGCTGTAAACAGGTGGATCACTATGAATCTGCTCTAGCAGTGAGACCCTGAACATCCTCTAGACCCTTCCCCCCACAAAAAAAAAAAGAAAAAAGAAAAATAAATAAAAAAGAAAAATAAAGTAGTATAATTGAGCAACTGTAAAGTACTGCTATATTGCTATATTAATGTTTTTTTTTTTTTTTGTCTTTTTGAGACAGGGTCTCGCTATGCAGTTGAGGCTGGTCCTGAGCTCACTTTTGTAGCCCAGGCTGGTCTCGAACTCGCACCAATCCTCCTGCCTCAGCCTCCCGAGTGCTAGGATTACAGGCGTGCACCACCACGCCTGGCTATATTAATGTTTTAAAGCACTGGGACTGTCCAATTCTAACGTGTAATTAATTATGTTTACCAATTATTTGTTTGAAACACATTTGTGTCTGAACAGCTATTAAAACTGTTAAATTGTACAGATAGTATCATGACAGCTTTGTATTGTGGAATGTGCTTAATAAAAAACTAAAAGTTTGACTTTTGTCCAATACATTGGTAAATAATTGTCAATAAATCAAGTATGAATATTATGCAGTACATCTAACCTGGCGTCTTGCAGTTGTTACTTGAGGCACTATTCAACTCAATACTCTAAACGTTGCAATACTCTGATGTTCTGTTATAAAACTGTTGTACATTATCAAGAAAACAGTGTCTTACTATTAAAGTTTATAGATTTAAAAAATAGTGTTAACCCAATAGTGAGAATTTTACTTTATTCGTCTTCAATTTTTGAAAGTTAATTGTATTTACATCAACTTAGTACCAGATCTAATCCTTTTATTTTCCCCCACTAAAATTTAATCTGAGAGTTCATGGGCCCTAGAAATACTCAGCAAATAATTTTCACATTTTTTGTTCATCTCTGCTTTGAGGATATCATAGTTTTTCAGGGGCGAGTGGGTATGTTACATGAGAAGTCTCAGATTCATCCCAAACATTTTAGCACATGATTGCCTTACAAAGTTTTACCTCAATGTTCACAGGACTAACTTGCTAATTAGGATATTCAGTGGGTATCTGTTGATAATTATTATGACTTACTACTTAGCATACTAGTTTGCTTTGTGGTTTTGGTTCTGGATGCTGGATAAACATATCTAACTCTGGCCTTAAATTTCACTTTGGAAAAGATGTACATTTGAGTGTTTAGGGATTTGTGCAATACAAGATAAATATGTCAGGGATTCTTGTGGAATTCTATATTGCTGAAAGAGGGAGGGGAAAGCATGCTCACTACCTTGACCTTTATATCTCATGGGATCCTTCATAGTTTTATCTTCAAGTTTTTGTTTGTTCAAAACTAGTTGGGCACAAAATAAAACACACATGAGTATAATTGTAACTGTTATGGTTTATGTCTAGTTGTCCCGCCAAAGCCTCATGGAGTCACTGGGCAGGGACTTCTAGAGTTTGAGACTTGATCCGTGATCCCTGGGATTATAGGTTTTAGTACTGATGGGATTATGGGTGGAAGTACTTCTGGGATTATGGGTGTAGCCTAGGGCGGGAGCTAAGGTGGAGAGCCTGAATGTAATAAAAGAGAGACAGAGAGATAGACTGGAGCTCAAGCTGGTGCTGCTGCTCTGCTGCCCTGTTTGGTTGGCTGCCTCTGCCACCATTTTGTTGCTGTTCTGCTGCCTTGAACTGGATGCTCTCTGCCCTGCTCCACTCAGCCTTGGGCCAACTGAATATGGACTGAAACCTTCACAAACTGTGAGCTAAATAAACCTTTCCTTCCTTCATCTTGAGTGTCAGGTATTTGTCCCAGAAACAAGCAAAAAGTAACTAAGACAGTAACTGAAGGACTATTTCTAGTAGACTTCCTATTTTATTTTGCAGCACCTTGTTTGACTCATGGCCCAATATTTTATCCTTGAGAAAGTAGTTAAGTAAACATGGATGAGAAATTTCTGTCTCCAGTCCCAATGCACCTAGATATAGCCTTAGTCATATATTTATAAACACTAGCTTATAAAGGGTTTATTTTATATGCCAACATTATGCACAAGGAAGTAGAAAAGTCAGAAGAGTCTTTGATGGTTTCAACAGGAATAATAAAGATATACTTTAGAGTAAACATATTTCTGTTGAACAAAAATATATATTTCGATGAGCTCTCATTAGCAATTATCTTGACAATTCAAATGACTTACAGACCAAAATATAGAGCAAAAAGTATCTCCCCTGCCCCCGACAGGGTGCAGTTTAACCTTTATTTACAGGACACTGCAAAACAGGAAATTCCACATAAAAGTAAGAAACCCTTCAGAAGTTAAGATTCATACAGTATGTACAGTTTAAACTGTTTAAATATAGTCTTGTAAAAATTACTACAATGACAAATCACATTTAAAAAAAAAGAGTTCTTAGTAGAGGAAGACAAACTTACACTAAACATAGTACACAGCAAAAACTGGTGACTCCCTAGGCTGTACACCTAGAAGTTAAATGTATGAAGAACCTGTCCTGTACTTGGTAGTTATAGGCTTCAGAGGTGGTATCTGGCACAACATTTTGATCTTCTTCCCCTACTGAGAAATACTTCTCAATCAAGTTTAAAGAGGCCTGTACACAGACTCATTTTCATGGTTCTGCAGAGCTTCAATCTTGTCCAAGCCTCCACATCCTTCAATCATTATAGTAAGCTTTTCAGTTTCACCTAGTTTCTCAGCAGCCTAAAAGATATTTGTAATAGCATCCAGAATAACAAGGGTAATTTTCTTATCTTTCACAGTTAAGAGATTCATCAATGGTTCTATTATATCACAATGAACAAGATACACAATCTGTTCCAGTGTCCCACCACTTCCAGACAGCTTCCTTTTGTGTCTTAAAAGTCTGCCTTAGAGACAAAATTGATGAGGAATGGGACTAATCCATGATTCACAGCTTGCTGTATCTGGTCCTGCCTGCTGGCTGTGATGTTTGACATTGTCCATGTAGCTTCTGTCTGACTGTTTGTCTTGAGGTGAGTGAGCAGGCTAGGAAAGACAGCAAGTGCTCCTCCATCTGTCACAATCTGAGTCTGTTTGTCTGTTCCAGTGACAACTCTCAGAAATGGCTCTCAATGCGGGAGTCATCATGGGCAGTTTGTTGGATCTCAGAAACTTTATCAGATGAGGTACAACTTCTGTTTGTACAACCATTTCTATGCATTCATTTGGACCATCAGTGGGGTAGAAAAATAGCCCAATAGTTATCTGCTAATACTTCAAGATCACTGTGATGCAGGAGATGAACCAAAGTAGGGAGAATTTGTTCAACAGTATCCAGTAGGGGCACAGGATTCTTGCTGCAACAAAGGCTGGAAAGGGTCCACGTAAGGTTGCATAAGTAGCCACCTGCTAAAGATGATGTGTAAGGAACTGCAAGAAGAGCCAACAATGGGTCAACTGCACCATATTTCATGACCAAGTCTCAGAAAACTGAACCATCCCCTGCAACATTTCCCAGTGCCCAGACAGCTTGCTCACTGACATGAGCATCGGGAGACATCCAGAAGGAAATGAGATCCAGGATGGCCCCTCGGTTCACCACGGGCTTGGTCTGTTCTGATGGCCCAGAAACAATGTCAGTGAGTGCCCAAGCAGACTCAAACTGGATGGGACTACAGTCAGCTCTTCCCTGGAAGGACACAAACTTTGGAATCAAACCAGTGCAGATTATATGGTCTATGGGAGGTTGTTTTTGCTGAGAAAGCAGTTTCCTAGCAGCTTGAGTAGCTTGCAGCTGTCTTTCCAGATTGTTGCTGGTTATACCTTTGACAATGTCATCTACAATGTCTTCTACAGTCCAATTCACAGTACCCTGATTATTGTGGTTTTTCTGCAATGGTGAAGTAGTGTCATCAGGAAACCAGCTTATGTTTCTCCTTGTCAGCATCTGGTCATCCTTAGCTTTTCGCAGCTCCACATTAACTTCTATTTGGAGGCCACCTCATTTCTGTACTATCTTTTCCCTTGTTCTTGAATCTGTATAGTTGGTCAGCTGGCGAATTAGCATTAGCATTCCTATTGGTGAACCTGGTTATAAGCTGTGAAGTGAGCGCAGGCAGTACTGTAGGCTGCGGACTGGGTCTCTCCTAATGTTCACTGTGGCGGGGCCCAGGAACAGTGTCCAGAATGTACTCTGCAGAACATATAGACTTATTCCAAGTCACTCAGGGTAGATGTCATGTGTATCTGATAGTAAATTAATTTTTGGCTTTCTAAGAAGCCCTAAGATTTAAAAACCTATAAAGACGATGTATTAAACGCACAACCCTCCAAATAAAAATGATGCCATTGTCTGATAACATCACATAATTTAATAGTTGAATATTGTACTTCCAGCTGTCTTCATGCTTATAGGTCAGCAATAGTTTGGAAATTTAAAACAACCACATGTCTGTCCTGACAAGTAAAAGTGAAGCATTTTAATACTGATGTATGAAAGGCAATAACTTTCTAGAAAGAAATAAGCAAATGATAATACCTGACTCTATTACATGAGTGTTTTAATAGTAATAAGCTTAACTCATTTCATAAGGGAGACAAATAAATTTTCCTGTACCATCCCTTACTTAAAACTCATAGTATGCCAGGTGTAGTGGTGTGTACTTGTAATCCCAGAATGATGGAAAGCTACTTAGTGATTCAACAAGGCCAAGGTCCTCAGTTGTACAAACCTGTGGTCCTATTATGCCAACTCTACTAATGTAAAAGTTTTGCCCGAGCATATTCACAGAGTTCACTCCTCACAGAACCTGCTCATATGGAACTGCAGAGTTTGAGTAGCAGGGCTACTGGGCATATCTTTTCTCCAAAGAGCTTGCAGTAAAGGAAGGCATGGCTGTATTTCTCACATGGAAGACTGTTCCCTAGGGAATAGGGGAGCTTCTCTTTCTCACTGAGGTGATAGAGCTTTTCTAGTCAACAACTGGATGAAGAGAAAGAGATTTTTTACCTCATAGTGGTAAGGTGGTATAACATAACTACCATGCCTGTGCTTTATTAGCTGTCTTTTAAGATGCATGAATTCACTATCCAAGGTCAGCTGAAGTTTCTGATAACAAGAGGGCCTAAACCAGCACGACAACCAAAGGAAACTGGGTGAAACAAAGGCACAGGAGAAAGCAATAAGCTTATGTTTTCCATAAGAGGAAGAAGGCAGGGTAAGCCCCCAGCTAGAGCCAACTCATACATCCATTTATGTGGCATATTGCGCTTATTGATTTCCATATATTGTACCATACTTCCATCTGTGGAATTAATAGAAAGGGTCATGATGTATGATCTTTTTCATAGTTTGTCAACTAGCCAGTACTTTTTGTTTTTAAATTAATTAGTTGGAGTCAGTAAGATAGCTCAGCAGACTACTAATGCACTTGCCTAGGGCAGGCTGAGCAGACCAGAGTCCAGGTGTGGTGGCTGACTCCTGTAATCCCATTGCAGGGGAGGCTGGATGCAGGAGGATCACCATGAGTCCAAGCTGCATAGTGAAACCATGCAACAACCAAATTAATAATAATAATAATAATAATAATAATAATAATAGTAATAATAATTTTTGGTACAGGTTCTTGCTACACAGCTCAGACTCATAATGATCCTCCTGTCTCAATCTCCCAGCACAGAGATTATAAGCGTGCACCACTATATCAGGTTTCAGTTGCTGGCTTGGTGCAGGGCTGGCACTGCATGCTGTACCAGGGATTGAAATTGGATCCTTCTGCTTACCAGGCAGATACATGAATGCCAAGCTGTCTCCCTGAAATTTACCAGGATCTTGTTGAGGATTTCTTGACCCATGTTCATTAAGGGGACTGGCCTATAGTTTGCTGTCTTCATTGAGTCTTTTTTTTTTTTTTTTTTGTCTTTTTGAGACAGGGTCTCACTATGCAGTTGAGGCTGGCCTTGAGCTCACTTTTGTAGCCCAGGCTGGTCTGGAAGTCGCACCAATCCTCCTGCCTCAGCCTCCCGAGTGCTGGATTACAGGCATGAGCCACTACGTCCGGCTTCATTGAGTCTTTATCTGGTTTTGCTATCAGGGTAATGCCTTCGTAGAATGAGAGTAGTAGTGTCCTTTCTCATTCAGCTTACCTATTGGCATTAGTTCTTTTCTGAAGTTCTAATAAAATTGAGTGGTGAATTCATTAGGTCCTTGGCTTTGCTTAAGTAGTAATTATTATTACTGCCTCAATTCAGTTGACTGTTTTTAGCATATTCAGGTTTTTGTATATTTTGGTTCAGTGTTGGTATTACATGTCTAGGAATTTGTCCATTTTTCTAGATTCTCAGATCCTTTAGAACGTAAATTTTTGAAATTGTTACTTATAGTTCTTTGTGTTTCTGCCTTGTCCCTTTTGATTTTACTGTTCGCTGAATTGATCTGGCTCTCCTCTTTCCTGTGTTAAATTTGTTTGAGTAGTTTTTAAAAATCTTATTTATCTCATAAAGAAGCTATTTGTTGTTTGATTTTTCGATATTTTTAAATTTTTATTTCATTTATTTCTGCTCTGATCTAATAACTTTTGTTCTAAAACTTGCTTTCAAAGTTTATGTTAAGAAGTCTGCTATTGGGATGAGGTGGTCTAAGTGCCTGCCTGGAAAGTGCAAGTACCCAGATTCAATCCCTGGTACCACATGCCATGCTGGCCCCAGAACTCAGGTGTGCTGTGCTGGACACCTAAACTGGGTGTGGTGGTATACACCTGCAATTCCAATGTTGGGGAGGCTGAGAAAATAGGATCACTGAGAGTCTGAGATACGTAGCCAGACTCTGTACCAAATAAATCAATAAATAAAAGACTAAAAACAAGTCTACCATTGGTAGGATGAGCTTGCTTTATTAGTTTCTTTGCATTTCTTTCTCTGATGACTTACAGTATCATGTCTTTGGGCAGAATCTGTGGGATTTTTTTACAGTTCTATGTCATTCTGCTGTGTCTATCTGGATCTTTGAATTGTTCATCTACCCAGCCATTGATTTATAGCTCTAGGTTTAGTAAATTCTCTGTAATGATTTTTTGGTCAGCAAATTTTTATTCCTTTAGCTTTCTTCTCCAACCCTTCCTCCATACCTTTAACTCTTAGCTATGTTCCCTTAAATGTACGTGCTCTTGAATGAACTCTTCATGGCTCCTTTTTATTTTATTTTTGCTTTATTGGAAGATAAAAAGAAGACAATTTTTAAATGCGTGAAAAAATAGAGAAAATCAATAGACAAAAGAAGCACAAGCAATGGAAAAAAAAAATTTTTGATGATCTATTGTACAGCATGAAGGTTGAAGTAATTATATATTAATATATATATATATATATATATATATATATATATATATTAAACTGCTAAGAGATTAGAATATTCTCAGTGCAAAAAGGTATGTGAGATTATGGATACAAGTAGCTTGATTTAATAATTTCAGTTGTATATATATATATGTATATATATCAAAATGTCACATTGTAGCTTGTAAATATTTGAGATTTTTGTCAATTATATCTTAGTAAAACTGAAAAAAAATCCAAGAAATACTATCTGCTAAACTGGCTAAAATTCACGTCTCTGAATTCTCATCATAACTAGGGTTAAATATACTATATTCTATGTTGCTTTCCAGTTACTCATTTATTTGGCTCTATCAATCTCCGTGAATAGATAATGTCATGTCACAGAGAATGTGTGACTTAAATGTCTATATTCTAATACCCACAACACTAGCTGGCACATCATAGGCACAAAGAAGTTTGTTGAAAGAATGCAAAATTATTTGTAGGATTTGTTTTCAATTCTCATGTTTCACTGACTGTGTCCCACCTTTCTAATACAAGCATTGTTCCCAAGCAGCCAATGACTCCTGAGATAAATCACCCCATGGAGATAGCTGCAAATTTCAAGTACTTGTCAGTAAATGCCGTAGCGCTGCCCTAGTTGCTTTTCTTTTAAAAATGACTTTCTGACATAAAATGATCAACATCTCAGCCTGTAGCTTCTTGCAGTTCAGAAGCAAATGATTCATGCTTCTTATTATTATATTAATGCACAGGGAAAGCAATAAAAATTCTGAGAAGCCATAATATAGTCACAACATCATAACTTTCTCTCATTATCCAGAAGTCAATGGATCATTACTCCTGATGTGTATTGATCCAGGCTGACAGCATTGGAGTTTACATTTACCATCATTCATATTCTTTAGATAAAAAAAAAAACCTCATAATCATCTTAGCACATTCATCTCCAGAAGTATACCAACTTCTACAAACAATGTTCATTTTGCTCCATGGTGATGAGACCCTTGCTTGGTCTGTAGGCTTAGGATGGAAATAAATGCGGGTGCTGCATAAAGCCAACACAATGTGCTAAGCAATCTATATTTAGCCTTCTCAACAAACCTGTAAAGGTTTGTGTCAATGGTATCATTTTACAGATCAAGAAATTGAGGCTCCACATGGCTGATTTTGAACTCCACTGCTGTCAACAACACAAATGCAGCTGCCTGCTTCCAGCCCTCACTTCTCTTGCATGGCCACTTGCCAATTCTGGTGCAATCTTCTGCTGTCTGAGATGCAGGACAGAAAAGCTTTCCTACGTCTCATCTGTGAGCTACCCATTGAGAACGCTCCGCCACCATCCTCACTGTTTCTGTAATCATCAGGAGGCTTCCCCCCAACCCAGTCTGTTCATTTTTCAGTATGTGCCAGGCACTAAAGAGGACATGAAAAGTATTTCCCTAGAAAACTTTTTCCCAAGTAGATCCAGCTCTTGATTTACAGCTGATTGTCTCCTGAGGTAACAGAGTTCCAGAGTCGCAAGGGACAGCAGATCCTGGGTCCACTTCCTCCCTTTCTGGATGTGAACATGGGGCTCCTTGTAGTACTGTGTAGAGGAGATGTCTACAGGCCGAGCTGTAGAGAGCTGTGCTGATAATTCTCTGCATTCTTGTGTCCCTTGGCATATATGTACATAAGTGGGGTTGCTAACTCATTTGGTAGTTGTATTTTTTAAAAATTGAAGCTGGGTGTGGGCTATATGCTTACATTCTTAGCACTTGGGAGGCTGAGGTGGGAGAATTACAAAGTCAGTCTGGATAAACTGTCCAAGAAATTTAAAATCATGCTGGACTATATAGTGAGAGCCTGTCTCAAAGCAAAAACAACAGGACAACAACACATTTTTTTTTTTTTTTGAGAAACTTCTGTGTGGTTTTTTATAACAGCTGCACTAATTTTTGTTCCTGCTCAAACTGATTACCCCTGCCAACAGTTACAGTTGCTTATCTTTTTGGTAATATTCACTCTACCAGGTATGGTTAGGATTGACATTTCCATGATAATTAGTGACTTGACTCCTTTTATTATACCTACTGGCTTTTTCCATGTCTTTGAAAAGTTATTTAGGCATTTCATTCATTTAGAATGCAGTTATGCTTTTTATTTCTTAATTAATTAATTAGGTACAAGATCTTGCAACATAGCTCAGACTCATAGCGATCCTTCTGCCTCAGCCTCTAATCTCAGTGCTGGGATTATAGGTCTGGTTCTGGGGTTGGAAGGGTGTGCCCAGGGTGCCAGGCCCAGCACCATACAGCATGCAGTACTGGGGATCCAACCTAGATCCCTGAGCTTGCCAAGCAGGTGCTTAGACTGCTGAGCTATCTCCCAGCCCTATTTTTTTTACTTAGTTGTGAGAATTACATATGCAACTTCTTATCTGATATATAATCTCTAAGTATTTTTTCCTAATCTGCCTTTTCCTAACGCTGCCTTTTCATTGTTTCTATTTTGCATTTTTCTTAATTAGTGTGATACCATAAGTTACTAGTTCTTTTCCCACAATATTAAAGTCTTTCCAAGATGGAAGAGATTTTTTTTTAAAGCTTTACAGAGGTCAAGTTTCCTAAAACTGAACATGGCAGAGGTAGAGATGGTAGATCTGTGGTCAAATGTACCATGGATCCCCAGGCTGTATTACAGGGAAGGAGGAAGTTGAGAAGAGCCCTGCGAAGAGCCTGTGGAGACAGTTCCTGATTCTAGTTTGCTGGTTTCACCTCTGGGCATTTTCTCTGTGCTGCTGTTCCTGTCTTCAGGAAAGAGAAGGTTTCCCTAAAATTGATGTAACTATCTCTCTTCTCTAAAGAAGTTCTTTATCTTTGCCTCTTTGTCTTGATCTGGACTTTGACGTTGAATGATCTATTTTCCCATGCTCTTTTTAATTAATTTGCAAGGCTAAATTAGAGCCAAATAAATAATGAGTTTCCAAATCAGCTCACACCATAATGGAATAGAGATTTAATTAATTTACTATCAAGGGACTCTACAGACAATTGTATGTTTATAGCATACAATGATAGTATATATTAATATGAAAAGTTTTATTTTAATAGGCTTTTTTAATGGCCATCCTTTAATATGGAAAACTCATTTTTATTTACATAAAAAGAGGGATTCAAGTTAGACAAAGAGTCCACTGAGATTCAGCACATTTACTTTCCTATGAAGACTGCATTTTTAAACTTTATTTCACTAAGAACAATTGGTAATCTTCTGAACTAAAATTATGTGTGTACATGATAGACTTAGGAGGGAGACAGAGAGAGAAGCAGCACTGGCTCAGCTGTGATCACGGGTGTGCCATTTGGTACAGTGTACAACTCATATTGCAAAACTTGTTTATCAAGTTGAAATGTACTAAATGTGTTTACTCTTGCATAATAATTGCAGAGTAAGTTACTCACAATCCAAAGTCTTTTTTTTTGGCTTTTTGAGACAGGGTCTCACTGTGCAGTTCAGGCTGGCTTTGAGCTCACTTTTGTAGCCCAGGCTG